>OW240921.1:91049319-91150660 GCA_933207985.1 Pelobates cultripes | reverse complement strand
AATACAGAAAAACTAGTTACGGCACACTCAGACTTGTAAATTAATAACTAAGAAGGCTAACGCCTATCTAAGAATAAATATGGGGATTTAGTTCCACCATATGGCCATATGATGTTAAGCCCACTACTACTTCAAAGTACCCCAATATCAGTGGGTCCTACGCTAATAACAAAAATGTGGGAGATAAATTAAATAGTACTAGTGCTAAACATAAGCTACAGTGTATTGAATTAATTTCTTTGTAAGAGCAAAGTGAGTATACAATAGTGATAAAAGCAATTAAAAACAGTGTAACAACTAAACAATTAAAGTGTTGGTGCTTGAATGAGTATACTCACATTTGCAGATAATATCTGTGCTGCATAAAGAAAATAATAAAAGTGACATGACTATAAAACTCCTCCTATTTATACACACCTGTGGCCACCTCTAAAGAGGTCTCTGAAGCTGGGGGGCCTGGGGCGGGGTGCTTAACCCCAAAGGAATCTGGTCTGGATTCCAAATATAATTGCACAAAGGAGAGATTGGGGGCACACCCGTATACATGAAAGGTGCTGCCGCAGTGACCAAAATCCATACAGAAAAACTAGTTACGGCGCACTTTATCTCCCACATTTTTGTTATTAGCGTAGGACCCACTGATATTGGGGTACTTTGAAGTAGTAGTGGGCTTAACATCATATGGCCATATGGTGGAACTAAATCCCCATATTTATTCTTAGATAGGCGTTAGCCTTCTTAGTTATTAATTTACAAGTCTGAGTGCGCCGTAACTAGTTTTTCTGTATGGATTTTGGTCACTGCGGCAGCACCTTTCATGTATACGGGTGTGCCCCCAATCTCTCCTTTGTGCAATTTTAACTGTCAATGTCATAATACTGTTTGTTTTACTGCAATAAAATACACATATTTGTATTCAGCAAAGTCTCATGTGTAAAACAGTACCCCCTATGTACAGGTTTTATGGCGTTTTGGGAAGTTACATTGTCAAATATAGCACGTTACATTTGAAATTGAAATTTGCCAGATTGGTTACGTTGCCTTTGAGACTGTATAGTAGCCCGGGAATGAAATTTACACCCATAATGGCATACCATTTGCAATAGTAGACAACCCAAGGTATTGCAAATGGGTTGTCCAGTCTTTTTTAGTAGCCATTTGGTCACAAACACTGGCCAAAGTTAGCGTTAGTATTTGTTTGTGTGAAAAATGCAAAAACCGCCAATTTTGGCCAGTGTTTGTGACTAAGTGGCTACTAAAAAAGACTGGACATACCCCGTTTGCAATACCTTGGGTTGTCTACTATTGCAAATGGTATGCCATCATAGGGGTAATTTTCATTCTTGGGCTACCATAGGGTCTCAAAGGCACTGTAACCAATCTGGCGAATTTTAATGTGAAAAAAATGAAACGCAAGCCTTATATTTGACACTGTAACTTTTGAAAACACCATAAAACCTGTACATGAGGGGTACTGTTGTACTCGGGAGACTTCGCTGAACACAAATATTTGTGTTTCAAAACAGTAAAAAGTATCACAGCAATAATATCGTCCGTGTAAGTGCTGTTTGTGCATGAAAAAGGCAAGAAACATCACTTTTACTGGTGATATCATCGTTGTAATACACTTTACTGTTTTGAAACTCTAATATTTGTGTTCAGCAAAGTCTCTCGAGTAGAACAGTACCCCCCATGTACAGGTTTTATGGTGTCTTGGAAAGTTATAGGGTTAAATATAGTGCTAGCAAATTAAATTCCCTTTACTTTCGGCATGGGTTGTCAGGCAGGTCCTGCTAATTATAATTAATTAAGATACCCAATTATGTAAAAATATTACATAAATATATATGTAGAATTAATATATGTATATATACGTATGTGAATATATATGTATATATATATATATATATATATAAAATTTTTTTTAAATATTTTTATTTATATATAGGTATATATATAGTGATATATACGTATATATTTATGTATATAGATATATATATATTATTTCGTTCTACGTGTATTTTGATATAAATATATATTAATATCACAATACAGTTAGAACGAAATAACACACATCTATATATTTTTTTATTATTTTTTTAATTATTTTTTTATTATGTATTTTACGTATTTACATATTTAATTTTTTTATATTATATATAAATATATATATATATATAACAATAAGTATATATATATTTAATCAGTATCAGTCTACGTGTAATTTGATATTAATATATATATATATATATAAAATTATATATATATATTAATAGTAAAATACACCTAGACAGTGTACGTGTGTGTATATATATTTTTTTTACACTTATTAATTTATTTTAATTTTATTTTCAGCCAGCATGGGGACCACCTGTCATTACAGTCAGTCCCCCTGCTGGCAATGCAGGAGGCAGCTACCCCCGGCCATGTGATTGTGGGGTCCTCGCAAGGACCTCACTCTCACATGGCCGGGGGGGCTGCCAGGAAGAGGATCTACCGCGGGGGGGCTCCCTGGGAGTCCCCCCCACCGCGATCGCCGGCGTGGGACCGCCGGCGACCGGGTAAGTAAGGAAAGACCGGAGGGCATACAATTACGCCCAGCGGCGTTTAGAGCCGCCTAAAATAGGGCGTAATTGTACGCCCTCTGGTCTTAAGGGGTTAAAGACGATCCCAGTAAGGAGTTTAGAATATGTGTGCTCCTGGCACAAGCAGCTATTTTGGTTTTCCAGTTCACATCAGGAAGATTAAAGTCACCCATGATGATAACTTCCGCCTTCCTTGTCATTTGAGCTATTTCCTCAACTCGTAGATTATCTAACTCTTCTATTTGTCCTGGGGGCCTATAAGTCACACCTACACAAGTTACTGTGTGATTACCAAATTCTAACGTAACCCAAACGGACTCTATATTCGCCTCACTAACTTTTATTAGGCTAGATTTTATGCTATCCTTCACATACAGGGCCGTCCCACCCCCCAGCCCCTTTCTTGCCTTCCCTGTCTTTTCTATATAAAAAGTATCCTGGTATTGCTATGTCTCAGTAATTTTTCTCATTATACCATGTCTCAGTAACAGCAGTTGCCATTATTGCCACAAGTTCCAGGGTTCTTCTTCCCTAAACTGCGAGCATTTGTAGACATGACTCTAAGCTTATAATTTTTTAACACACTTGCTACAGGCACCTTCTGTCCTTTTTTGGGGGAGCAATTATATTGATGTTTTATCACCCTTTTGCTAGGAGGGAGGCTCCTAGTTTAAATAAATCCTAGCAAAACCTCTGAACTGCTCAGTGAGAACATTTGTTCCCTTTTGAGAAAGAGGCAAGCCATCTTTTTTGTACAATTTATTTCCATTCCAAACAGAGCTACCATGAGAAATTAAGCCAAATCCTTGCTCCCGATGCCATTCACCAAGCCACAAGTTATAATCCTAATACGCATCTGCCTGTCGTTCTGAGTGTTATGCACAGGCAGAACTTCATAGAATGACAGTGTGGAAGCAACCTTATAAATAAGCCTTGTTACACCCCCCTTGCCTGTCAATCAGATAATCCTGTTACTTCTTGGTTCGGTTAGCTTAGTGGAGCTAAACTCAAGAGTCAGCAATTGCTCAGAGAACCTGCCTTGCAAAAACTTCTCATTGAGCTGCATTGGGAAGTCTGTGATTGAACAGTCACAGAAAGTCTGGGCGGGGTTAGAAGGGGAGGGGTTGCAAAGGCTACAGACAAGAGATCTGCAGCTTTTGCAAGCTGTTTTTAGATATATCCCTACTGGAAAAAAAATACATACTTATTGCACAATTCAATGCATGCATTGTTTAATTTTAGATATATCTACTAAACTGTGATTTACATTTATTTATTTATTTTGGCAGTGGAGGATCCCTTTACCTAGAGAAGAAATGTAATGCATTAAAAAAAAGTAGTCTTTATTATGTATATAAAAACTAAGTTTAATGCAGTTGATAACCTCTTTTGACATCAAAAGGACGTGCCTTATATGCAGATGAAAGGAAAACATTACTTTTTAAAGGTATAATATGATGTCTGTTTTAAAAGAACATTAACCAAGTAGCAGCATTAGCCCAGTCAGCAACATCTCACTTACAAGCAGTTCTTTACATTCATATTTATCATTATACACTGGTTTGGATAGGTATTTATTGCCAATAAGACAAAATAGGTTGCTGTGAAAAATACTTGGAAGATTTAGGTTTTTTTGCCAGATTAATTCTGTCTAGGGAAGATAAAGGCACAGCTCCCCCTTCTGTCTCCATAGAAACCGGAACGTCTGTCTGGAGACATGGATCAGCAAAGATGAGTTTTTGTAGCACAAAATAACTGGAACATTCAGTATGTATAAATCAGAAGGTTATGTGTCTCTTCCTGTTTCCTAGACAATTTATGACTTTCTGATATGGCTCCGAATTAATTTCGTTGAGAGATCTCATTGCAGGAATATTTGTTGGTGTGTTAGGTCTTCTCGGGAGACTCTAATGTGTCAATAAGCCAGCATGAACCCCCAAAAAAAGGGATTGTGTATGAGACGTTTATTTTACAGTATTGCAGCCTGCTTACGTTCCTTGGCATACATGACTTTTGTTCTCTGTAGAATATATTGAAAGAATTTTAATAAGCCTCCATGACATGAAACGGATAAATAAATGTTATGAGCAAAGCAGTACTTCTTCCTGCATTGGGAAAACCGGTGTTTGAAAGATCTAAGGGTTTTTGTTTGGAGAATTATAGCAATAGTGCAATTAGAAAAGTGGTGCTAAATATTAAAAGTTGAACACTTGCCACGATAAACATGGAGTGTTTCTAAAGATTCTATTGTATTTTGTAGTTATTGTTGCACTAATAAAACCTTTCCTACTTTTTTTTATTTGTTATACTTTTATAAATCTCTCCCTATTTTTCTTATCGGGACTCAAATGGCACCCAAACCACTTCATCACTTCATCCATGAAACCTGGAACAGAAAACATTGCCATTCTGCAGGAACAACAAGGTTTACATTGCAGAGTTAACCTGCCCCGGCCTCTAGTGGTGGCACCTCTGCAGAAATAGTGGAGTAAAACTTCACTGTTTTAATCAAATAATCTCAAAGAGACTTCAAAAATAGATTTGGTTTTGTTTCACATCTATGTGAGACTGCGACTGATTTGGTTGAGGATCAGCATCTAATTCATAATTAAAAATGAGCAATGTATCTCAGGAAGTCTACACTAGAGAATACTTTGGACCACCGGATGTCGTGAACTGAGACTGTCATGCCGATCAGTTATTTCTCTGTTTTGGCATCGTAGAATAACTTGTTTATGAAAGTTTTTTCATCCTAGCCTAAGATGAAAACTGGAATTGGCAAGCATTGGGCTATGTCATTCATAACGGTTAGTTTATACAATTAAACAAAGTGCCACCTTTCTTCTTGGTGCTGTATCTCAATATCTGGACACAGCCATTTTGTTTTCCTCTGTCCATGATGTCTGCTGTTTGCCCTTCTGTGGGATTGACTTTACTAATGGATTGTGTGTAAATATTATTGGAAACTGAAAAGGATGGAGCAAAGAGTGGAGCAGTATTTTTCCAAGTGGCTGTTTAGATAATATGTCCCCAAAACAAATATGGACACTATATACAGGTGAAGGCAATAATAGAAAGTAATACTTAATATTTAAGGAGAAGTTTTCATGCACCAGTTCCTCAGTTTACATGAATAAAATACAAAAAGAATGCATGATAGTGCAGATTGTTAAACTTAATCTGGAGCAATAAGTAAATAAAGGTGTTCCCATAAAATATACCCTTGTATAAGGGCTCAGGAGGTACACTTACACACTCAGCTCAGAAAGTGTAAAAACTGTTTATTACTTTAACAATTAAAAACAATAAAAAAAACTCCTAACATAGTGCTATAAACACACTGACTCTTACATGAGTTTGTTGTGAGTTCGACACGGCATACGCCGCTACTCACTGCCTGGTTTTCACAAAATGAAGCCGGAGATACAGGTCGCAATCACAGGGGTATCGGCTAAAATGCTCCTTCCTACGGCTGGATATCAGCTTGCTCGTTCTTGTTGCAGCTGTCTCCGCCCACTTTGGTGACGTCGTCTACTGGTGTGTCCCGATACGTGGTTTTAAAAATACTGCTTTAATCTACTATAACTAAGTATCAAAATTTTACAAAGAAAAATACACAACAAATGTATTTTAAATTATATTAAAATAATGAGTACAAAAAATTATTTAAAAAATATTATGTAAAGTATCAGAATGATGGTTTGATTTCATTCTTTGAGTATACGATATGATGACTTCTGCTTTATGTGACAGTGGAAGTTTTGAGGCATTTTGTACATATTTTTCTGCCCAGGAGTTATGTCGAAGCAGGGTGGGTGTGCTATAATTACACCCACACAATGTACGTCAGTGATATTTGTAAATTAAAATATCCTTTTTCACATATAGGACTAAATTCTCTTACCTAGGAAAAAATTGCTTTGACATCCCCCTGTAATCAAGTATTTGTTAGTCATACCAATTTTGCAACAAAAATAATTTCTGGATAGAGAAACTATAGGTTATGCTTCATTAGGGAAGATTTTGTTATGCAAGCACAGCACTCATGGTTAAGGGCTCTAAGTAACCACTTTATCTACATACAATGAAGAGCCTCAACTGGCTCCATTAAAGAAGACAATGATCGGGGGCAACAGAGCTTGATGGTTTGGAAATGTATATAAATGTTTTTTGATTTCATTTGGAAAAATTAAACCAGGACAATGCTTGGGGGGCAAATGATTTGATTCTCTTTTCTGTATTGATGTCTAGATCCATTTCAGTGCTCACTGTTGTCATGTGTAGAAGAAATATCTTATAACGTACAAAATTCTGACTACTTTCTCAAGTACTCCAGTGTGCTTCAAGCATGTCATACCTTTTTGCCTTTTGCTACGCTAGCTTACATGCCAGTATTGGGTAGTATAAAATTAATGCTAATTCACATAATTCACATTCTTCACTACATGCAATATTTAAGATAGGGGCATGTTAGTTAAGCATGTATGCATCCCTGCTTAACAGACAACGCTCTAAGATGGCCAACCGGGACTGTCCAAGGGCAGAGTGATGTTGAAGCACTTTCGTATAAGTAGAAAAGCTGTGAATTACTGTTTTAGACCAAACCAAGTGTTTGCTTGAGTATCTGCCCCTGTCCGGATTTCAAAGCGAAAATGCATGCACGCTGAAGAAATCACATTGACAACAGAATTCAGTTAAATGAAAGCTTCAAGTCTTTACTTGGGGGCGGCAAGCCCCTTATAAAGGCAAAAGAATGCTGGCATGTACAATATATGGAATGCACATTTTATTGGTAATTGCTTAAGTGTTTTATCTTGATGGACTTTCTACAGGGTGTGAGGTCATCATCATCCTGGGTGCAGCTCCGGAAGGAGACACCATCTTGTTACCTGAGGTTTCTTTGTCGATGGAAAGGGGTGCCCTGGCGGCCATTTTGAGTAGTGAATGAGCACGGGGCACATAGTAAATATACATTTTATTAATATTAATTTCTATCTATCACAGTACCATTGCCCAACTGAGGGTGTTTGTGGTGATTCTCTCATATTGAGCTTTTTTTGGTATTTTTTTTCTAGTGATCTAGAATCTCGTACCAGAGGAAAGAAACAAAACAGGACCAACGGATTTAGGTTGGAAATTTGAATTTTCCTGCTGGATTTAGGACAGTTGGGGCATATGCTACATAAGAGGTAAAAGAAAAGTTATATTTTCCCCTTAGTTTAACCATCTTCTAGTCTTACATATTTTTTCACAGAACTTTGGAAGCTAGGTGTGCTATTTTGAAAGACAAAGCAATAAATTCCAGTGGGAAAGAATAGTATTTTGATGTATAAAGCCAACAACTAGCATTAAGAAAATAAATAATATTTCTACAATCAGATATACTGCAACACATTAAAACAATCACGAGCATCTGTAAGAGATTAAGCTCTGTGATAACAGATCCCAGTAGGAAAATAGTGTGGTAAAACAAACCATGTTACAACCCACAGCAACAGCAATTAATAAGCTTCAGGCCAGGATGCATATTCTATCCACATTAATACATGTGTGAAGGTAGTGGGGACCGTGTAGATGAGTATTCCCATTCATTAGCTTACCTTAATAAACAGACGCAAGACGTTGATGGTGACAAAAATGGTCACAGCTTTATTAATATATGTATAAATAACATTAGCTTATTAAACACCATACATTAACATAATGTACCCATAAACATTCACAATTCCACACCCTTGCCAACCATTCCTGCTGATCCTGGGCACCTGCCCACCCTCCTCGTCCTGTACAACAACCAGCATCACAACTGGCCTAACATTAACTCCATGCTAACCACTGGCCTGCCTCTGGCTTGGTGGGCACGTTATATTACCCATAATCATAACCTAGGTTAGGGGAGGGATCAGCCAGATCATCTTCTTCCACTGGACCGCTGGTCCAATCCTGATTGACAAGGGTCCTTTTCCGCCTTAAGCTCCCGCTGTTTTACACCTAAAATCAATGGGGCCACCCCACTAAACTAGCCATGGCCCGATTAAACAGGTCTAACCCAAACTCTGTGAGATGAACCCCATCACTCCTGAAAAACATAGCTGCATTCTGCTCAAAAACGCGATGCCGAATTGCAATGCCCCTAACCTCCCAGTATAAATGTAGACACCCGCTTATTAAACTTGAGCCTGCTGTGCTCTATTGCATGCTGTTCCCTGGCTCAACACTAGTAGTTCCTGGACACCACCTCCAACCAGACCAGGCAGACATCAGGGAAAATTAAAAGCACCTGTGCTAAATCCCGCCTAATCATGTCCCCCAGTCCCAATACTGGGGAATTGCCTAGGTAGTTGCCCCCTAGGTGGATCACCAAGACGTCCGGCACTCCTAACAAACAGGACAATTTTACCAGTTCAGGCAGCAGATGAACCCAATGCATGCCCCAAGCCCTGGACCAATGGCCGTCAGCCACCGCAGGATATATGCCCAGGCAAAGCCCACCTGGGCGGACACCAGCACGTCGATGGGCCCAATACATGTATAAGTGTCCAATCACCCAGACACGTCACACAGGACCTGTGGAGAGAAGACAGCAGGAAACAAAATCAGCACGTACCTTCTAAACCTCCCCGATTCCCACCTACCAATCCTGCAAATGGCCATATCCGAGAGCCCTAAGCGCGATGCCTCTGTCGCCACCTCAATCCTAAAGAAGTGGCCCCCAAAATCCCGACTCCAAAGGCCTAATGCCCCCAGCGACTTCTTGAATAAATTGACAAACTGAAAAAGGGACAGCAGCCCCGCGTCTCAGTGGACCAAGAGTGGACCTGACACCAACGGCTGAAGCGCGCAAAAACGGTGAAAAGAAGAGACTGGGCAAACCACCGAACCTAGAATCTCCCGAAGAGAGACCCATACACCTCTCCTGCGAGTGTCTGTTTTTAAACGTTGCAACAAAAAACGAACCAAACCCTCGTTGAAGTACACATCACCCCACATTAGCCCCCAGAGACCTTCTTACTGGGACTAACAAGCTCCCCCACTCTCATCGCCCTGAAAAACGCAAAAGTGAACGCGACGCTGAACAACACCACCTCAAAATCCGAAGCGCATACCCAAGGCAGAACCTGGAAAATGCCCAACAAAAGGGCCCTCAAGACTGGTTTATGGGACTCCAGAATCATAGGCCAACCTAGGCCACAGCCATGGAAACCATGAAATCCTTGGTAACATCTGAAACTATTAACAATTTAAACCAGAAGCTGAGCCCAGCCCACTTACCCGTCACTGCACTAGGAGAGCAGTCCGACGCCTCCCAAAACCAGAGCAGGCACAGCAGTCCTTGAAGTCGCTCCTCATCCGACGTGAAACACCTGTGAACCTGCTCAAAAGAAAGCCATTGCCCCTGTGTCTTACCATACCTGCACCATGTGGTGTTTGCCACCAACCCCTGGATCCAGTCTATCACTCTGTCAATTGATTTTTATCCCCAGGGAGCTCAGACATGTTGCCTGGCCCACTGTCCTGTCAGGCACCAGCGAACTCCAAAGGACCGCGAGACTGACTCCAGGGAGCAAAGTAAATGGGATCACACGGGGGACCCCGCAGACCCAACGCAGACCCAACGCAGAGGGAATTATCCAAGTAGTGGAGGATGGGTTCCCACCTTGACTCATCCCACACTACCCACTCCAGGAACGTACTAAAACATTAAAAATAACATGAGATCGAGCACCCTATTGGCAATCAGAGATCCACGTAGTAATTATCCTCAAAGTAACAACCCAGGAGGTGATGACACCCTGGATGAACCGGGAGTAAACAAAACGCAGACTCGATGTCAACCTTGGCCATGAGAACAACCGGACCCGCCACCCGAACCAAGCGCATCCTCACGTCGAATGAGGCATACGATACCCGGCAGAGCTCCTCATCAATGTCATCATTCACGGAACCCCTGGGGGGGTGGGATAGCTGGTAAATAAGACAGAACTTGCCCGGTTCCTTCTTAGGGACTACCTCCAATGGAGAAACATGAAATTTGGAAAACAGCGGAGACCGGAAGCCCCGCCATGCGCCCCAACACAACTTCCTTTTCTAGCTTGTCCCTCACCACGACTGGGTGATCCTTCACTGAACGCAGATTCCGACAGGAACCCGATGCCTCCTTCTCCTGATGAGGGATCCAAAACCCTTCCTTGAATCCCTTAAACCTTCTGGTTCTTATAACGGCTTAGCCACTGGCGCATTTCGCCTACGTCCTCTGGCGTCTTACCCTTTCGATCCCACGGTGTCTCCTGGTCTACCCCACTTGAAGCCTTTGGCTGCGGAGTGATCCCCCCACACACACAGAGCACTCGTGTTTAAACTTACAACTGGCACCCCATCAAACTGCCAGCAGCAACCAAGGCGCCCGGCTTCGCATCAAGTAGGTTTGTAATCCTTTCTCTGAGGGGGAGTGGGGCATGCAGGGGGCTCTTTGCCCACGTCGGCCGCCCCCGAGAAAAGATGACAGACCACCTTGATGCTAAGCCAGATGTCACGGTATCCAGGGAACCTAAACACACAGACAGATCACAGACACACAGGATTGCACAGGATTGCAATACCGGTCCTTAGAGAGGCTGTACTATGCAAAAGAAAGAGAGAGTAGTCAGAGTACAAGCCGAGGTCAAGGACAACAGAGAGACAGAATACAAAAGGACAAGCTGAGGTCAAGGATCAAAGCAGACAGAATAAATGTAAGACAAGACAAAGTTCAGTAACCAGATAATCAAACACAGTATAACGCGCTATTGGGCTATCAAAGACCACAACAGGGCAAAGAGGAAAGGGAAAGTTTAT
Source organism: Pelobates cultripes (assembly GCA_933207985.1). NCBI lineage: Eukaryota > Metazoa > Chordata > Amphibia > Anura > Pelobatidae > Pelobates > Pelobates cultripes. Next base: position 91,139,240 of record OW240921.1, on the reverse strand, counting down.
ATAGGTTTAGGACAACTCTGATTGACTAGCTCCCAATCAGAGTTAATTATTACATGTGGGGGGTACTTGTACCTCCCATTTTGACTAATAACGTCATCACTGCACGGCGAGTCAGGTGACTCACTCGGACGCCCATAAAAGCGCCCAAGTGGAAGTTTTCATACATGTAGTATTCATTGATCGCCCTGAGTAGAGATGTCTGAGCCTAAAACCTTACACCATTGAAACATATAAGTAGGTGTTATATAATATTGATATGAGTCCCAACCTTTTGACAATAGATGAGTGTATGTCGTAAGAAATTTGTTAAAAAGCTAATCTTGAGTATGAAAAAAAAACTACGGAGCATGGAGTGGGGGAGTGATCTGTAATTATCAACAATCTCACCAAAAATTGTTGTTGTACACAGCCATGCACCAAATATAAATGCTAGATAGCACCTAATAATATAATCAACTTAACGGTATTACTTCTACCAAATAAGCTGCTTATATTGCTTTAGTTTTATGTGTCGCTTAGCTGTTATATTTGATATTTGCTGACAATGGAAGGGTCAGCCATTAAAGGAAAATGAAACGCCTATCACCCCACAAACACACTTGTAAGTGATTAAATTAGTATTCCGTTCTTACATTGGTGGCTGGTGAAATGTAAATATCGTGGGGCAATAGACTCTATGTCCAGAATTTGACCCTGCCCCCTGACTTGTTGGTCTAACCCAAGAATGCAGAAGACATAAAAGTACACATGCGTTTCTTTTAGGGTGTCCAGTACCTTGCGGCCCAATGCAGTACCAATGGATGACATCAGAAATTCTGTTAGATCACACTAAGCAGGTTAATACCTAGAAAATATGGATTTTTTTTCCAAAAATGCATCAAAATCCCAATATGATTAGCCTCTCAGCAGCATCTCCAGCCATCAATAAAGAATCAGAACTAAACGGCAGAAATAATCATAACAGACAGAACATGTATTATCTGACATACACTAATTCTTTGTACCTCAGTCTCCACTGTTTTCTTAAATTGCATACCATGTGCACCAAACATGTATCTCCCAATGGTCCCTATTTATATGGGACTGTCTCTATTTTGGGCCCAACCCCCTCTGTGTCACTTTCTAATCCTAAAGTCCACCTTTTTTTGTATCTCTGTAACCCTGGTGTCTCTGAGTGCATAACAGAGCTCCACAGCAATAATACTCACGATAATGTGTCTTTAAACTACAATGAATGTGTTTAGAAATCAATCTGTGTAGATAAGATAAAGTGTTGTTGTTCTAAATTCCATTTTAGTTGCATAAATTGATATTAATAAGTCACCTACAATTTCTCAGAACAGCCCCGTACCTGGCCATCCCTTTACTTACACCCAAAAATTAACATGTCCCACTTTTTCCATTTGAAATATTGGGGGGTATGCAGACATTCCCCCACAGTTTGTAATCTGGCAAAGCCTCTCTGAAACCTATTAATCTATTTGTAATGCTTTATGATACCCTTAAAGGACCACTATAGTGCCAGGAAAACATACTGAAGAGGGAGGAAGGGGTTAATCCCTTACCTTTTTTCCAGCGCCGGGCTCCCTCGGCGCTGAGGACTCTCCTCCCTCTTCTGACGTCACCGGCTGAATGCGCATGCGCGGCAAGAGCCGCGCGCACTCAGCCAGTCTCATAGGAAAACATTTTCAATGCTTTCCTATGGATGCAAGCGTCTTGTCACTGTGAAAATCACAGTGAGAAGCGCGGAAGCGCCTCTAGCGGCTGTCAATGAGACAGCCACTAGAGGCTGGATTAACCCATAGGTAAACATAGCAGTTTCTCTGAAACTGCTATGTTTACAGCAGGCAGGGTTAATCCTAGATGGACCTGGCACCCACACCACTTCATTAAGCTGAAGTGGTCTGGGTGCCTATAGTGGTCCTTTAAAGCACATGACAGTACCTGAAATATAAATAATTACATAGGTGATTCACATTGCAGCGATATGTGTTTCTATTTCAAGCAAACGTCTTAAAATGAATTGCCAATCTCCTGTTTCCCAAACATCTAATATACTAGATATAAATAAAAGCAAGTAAATATTTAGATTAATTTACTCCCCCCACCTCCTCCCCCCTTCTATTGCATGTGTTCTTTGTGAATTAAAATTTTCTGGTTTCTATGTTCGGACACATTTTACTCCAAGTAATTATTTTCTGTACTTAGAAACACAATCAAATTAAATCATGTTGTCCCTACAGCCAGTGTATTCACAAAACTACTAGCCAAAAGCTGAAATAACACAGTCTGTATTTATACAATAATATGATTCAAATATTTAAACTCTGAGTACAGCTCTCAAAACATAAAATACTTGTTTTATATCTTTTCTTTTTCCTAGTTTACACAGCTGGGCCGTGAAGTGCTTCCTCCTGATTTTAGTTATCAAATTAAACCTGTCTAATGTGATTATGTTAACTACCAGCTTACAATCTATGAAAGCCCAGTAAAAATTATCTTTTGCAATATTATTAATGTAATAGCTTTTAACAATGTGATTTGGCATAACCTACTGGTTAGAAAGTCAATACGGCTTTTGTATAATGATTGCGACGCTTGTAGCAAGTACAAACAATCCACGCCATTAACTTGTGTCTTGCTGGTTGCAAAACTTGGGTAAAATATATGCTGACAAAAGCAAATTCCTATTGTGATTTTATTTATTTTTGACTAATCTAAAACAGAAGAGTCTGCTTAATGCAAGCAGTGAGTAAGGTTGAATTTCCAAATATTTTTCATCATTACAGATCACTATTTAGTGAACAGACCCCCTAATTTAGCACTAATTTTAAACTGAAAGTTGAGAGTTCACTTAAGATCACTTATTGTGCTTTGTTCTTCTGGGGTTAATATATATACACATACATATATATATAAATGCTATAGATCTTTTTTTAAGTTTTGGGCTCCCCTCTAGTGCAAGGATGGTAAAAGGTAGATTTTGTGCAACACCCACAATGCCCATACATACAGAGTTGTATATGTGAGCAATGATTTCATATTTGAATGTAAGCATGTTTTGTATGGAGCTACGGCCTTGCTGCAGGGATGCGAGTAGCAGCAATTGCCCCTGCCCCATATTGATCAATCCCTCCCATTGTGGGGCGTCCTCCACTAACAAAACTTTGCAACGTAGGCTCCTGCCATAGACTAGGAAGGGGTGCTTTGCCAAGGTTAGTTTGCAGCAGTCTGAAGGGAGTGCAGGTGGTGAGGGAGCTCTTTACTTACTGTGCTCTGTCTGCACAGCTCTTTAATGTGCCCTGCAGTAATAGCGACATCATGCAGACAGAGCGCATGTGAGATCTGTGCAGGAAGAGCACCATGATCACACCAGCCCCACTGGCCACCAGGAAGAGGATCCACTACAGCACTTTCAGTGCAAGATATCGAGGCTGAGTGGAGCTCTTAAATAATAATAATATAAAAACGTGTGTGTATAATTGTGATTCTGTCTGTATCTAGTTATATGTGTGTTTGTCTGTAATTATGTGTTTATGTGTAGGTCTATGATCATATGTGTGTAGGTCTGTGATTGCATGTGTGTGTATGTCTGTGATTGTGTGTGTCTTTGATAATGTGTGTGGTTCTGTTTGTCTGTTTGTATCTTGTGATTATGTGTGTTATGTGGTGAGTAAGTGTATATCTGTTACGTGTTTATATGATTGTGTGTGTGTGCATGAAAATGTTTATGTGTTTAGTAGATAGCTCCCAAATTTGGTATCCCTAGATATGACAACCCACTTAAGGGTAACAAATAAGGGAGCTTTCTTCTAAACAACTCAACGAACAACATTAAAAAAGGGGCTTTTCTTAATTTTTATCATTCGGCTGTAGATAACTCCCTACTGTTGCTGCTTTATGTGGTATTTTTCAGTATTTAAGGATACCAAATTAGGGTGCTGTTTAGCAGAAACCTCCTTTATTTGGTGTCCTTAAATATGGCAATTACACGTGAAGTTAGCAAATAGGGGAGTTATCTGCAACAAAGTTGAAAGATCAAAATTAAGAGGTGTCATTAACCAGCCCAGAACAAGAATTCTGGGTGGCTAATGTGAATTCTGTGCAAATTAGTTGTCTGAAACCAGTATGCACAGCATGCTGTGCCAGACAGTCAATGGTGGCATGTTACCTTACCTCCCCAGTGGAGATTATTAGTGCCCCCCCAATATTGTCTGTGGTATCTTATGTGCTCCTTCTACATATTGTTCCTAGATTCGCCACTGGTATGGAATATGTATGTGTGAATATAGAAGTGCATTTGTATGTATTGTTGCCATTTGAAAGCAGTGATGTTTATTTTTTGTGTTTGAATGCAGGGTTATATTTGTTGGCATATGAGTGATAGGATGTATGGACATATACACATACACTGCAGCACACACATACTGACATAGATACACTGTCACATACATAAACATTGGCACACACACTGCCAAACACACACAAATACACATACATTCTGACACAGATACACATACACAATGACCCCCCCCACACACACACACAATGATACAGATACAGATACAGATACACATACACATACACACTGCTACACATTTTGACACAGATATATATACACACTTACACACACATTCTGATACAGACACACATACACAGTGACACACACAGACAGATACACACATTCTGAAACAGATACACAAATACACTGACACACAGATATGTACACATTCTGACACAGATACACATACACACTGCCACACAGATACATACACTGTCAAAACACACAAAACACACATAATTTAAATATTTTAGCACAAACTCTCACCTGCGTTGATACCTTTTTGGTTCAGTAGTTTGCCTTCTCTGGGGCCCAAATTTGGCTGCTGGCTCAGACTGATAGGAATCTGGTCCAGGCTCTGTTCCCTCTCCTATCTCCACTTCATACTCTGTCTCCCTTTGTGAAGCTCTGCTAACTGGAAAGAAGTGACCAGAACTAACTTCCTTTCAGCACTGCCAGTCTAATTGGTGAGAACATCCAATTTTGGGCTAACCCAAGGCCGTGTGGGGAAGTCTTCTGCAGTTCAAATATTAAAGAATTTTAAGAATTTCTTCTGAAATATAGTAACAAAAACTGCTAACTACTGACTCTATCAATACCTGGACTTGACTTAATATTTTTCTGAATATACACTGCTTAATAAAGGGCATCATGGGTTTGAAGATGATGAATTTGACAAGCCTGCACGCCAGAAGCCCCACCAACATTTCAGCACTACCACTTTTCTCAGGGGAGGTCCACATTTGTTTATATGTAAGAATTATAGGGCACAAAGACCCCTTTTCGTGTAGTTTTTTCTTTTATTGATTTTCTGTATTTAAAACAACTGTGCCAACTATATATCGCTTTTTGGATGTAGGATCCCTAAACAAAGATTTTGAGAAAAACAGCATCTTTAATTAATTCATAGAGCTTAACTTTAATTGTGTATTTGCATATTCTACCTACTATGTACATTCATATATGAAGCTAAATCCTCTCTTTTCATTGTAGATAATCGGGAGTGATAATCAGGTTATCCAGCACATCAAGATAATTAAGTGTTCTTACATAGCAAGACCACTTAATGTTATCTCACATATATTATTATTATTATTATTAAGTGTTCTTGCATAGCAAGACCACTTAATGTTATCTCCCATATATTTTATTATTATTATTATTATAGCCAAATTTACCACCCTAACTTCTCCCACAGTTTTTACTCTACATAGACTGTAATACACCGAAACGTGCGGTTGTTCCCGATCGGATTGCTATTACTTTGTGGAACGTTTCGCCGAATGGTTCACGGAATATCGTCGTTCTTGTGGCAAAATTGGTCCCTTAGAAATGAATGGCAAAATGTTCAAAACTAGAGTGGAAACTGGCAAAAGCTGAAAAATCAGGACATGATTTCTAAACTGCCACCACTCCCTCATTTTCAAGCCCACCTACACAAATCTTATATCAAAATGTTCGGCTATCCCTGCTGCAACTAAAAATGTACACGGCTAAGCCATAGTCATGATAGTTTTCACAATATGACCATTTGTTTGCAACTCATGCCGTCCATTGACATTCATTGAAACTACACTCTAGCCAGCTCAAATTTGAAGGGCAATTTCTAAACTGCGACTGTGCCTTCATTTTTAATATTTCAGAGAGATACTATACATCAAAATGTAGGTCTGGGTCTTGTGATTATCACAATATAAAGCTCTTCACTGTAGGATTTATAGTTTTTAAAATACTCTGACCTGTGCCAGGCTGAAGCAGCAAATTATGTCATAGGGCCTTTTGTACACCTGCTAATGTTTTTATAAATGTATGTTTTAATGTAACTGTGAATCACTTTGGGCAACAACGTTGCAATTATATGTGCTATATAAATAAATAACAGTTACTCCGCCCACTCCAGTTGTAGACTACTGGTGGAGGAAAGAACACTTCACACAATTTCCCCAGAAATTGTAGCTTTTCTAGTTTACAGAAGTTCTGACACTGTGAGGCTGGAAATGACAAAATAGTTTGTTTTGACTAGTCAAGTGAGCCGGCTTGACCTGGAAGTTACTGAAGAAGCAAGCCATATGTGTATATAGTTTTTGCATATATAGTGCAAAGTAACAGCTGCTGTTGGACACGTTTTCTTAGACTTTAAAACTACAGATAATTGTGACAAACGACAGTTAAGTGTAGCAAGTGTTTTTAGAGAAGTGGAACAATAAATTGTCTCTTCTACTCATGAGTGATCATTCCAAAATGAGATCCCCCTAAAATAACTTAAATTAATAACTTTTTTTGCATTGATTAAGTGTACCCTCCTTTGATAGTATTCACAGAATATGGAATTGTAATGTCTTTTGCATGTATTGCTCATTATTAAGAAAATTAGATTTAACGTTTTTAAATAGGTTTCCTGATCTTAGCAGAGTTTCCATTCTTTTTCCCCAAGAGACATTGTAAGAGGATACTCTAAATACCATAGTTATGAGACTATAAGATCTGTCAAACTGCTGTGGAACCGTTTGACAAACACTTGAGTTCTCCTTGACACACCCATAGCCCACCCCCTCTGTAGCCACACTGATAAAAAAGCATTAGTCTTCCACATTATCAAGTGCAAATCCATCCAACCGTGGGCAACAATGATAGGCCAAATGTACTAAACTAATCTACTCCCTGAAGTGTCAAACAACAAATTACCCTGAGTTACATCTGCAAATATCTTCCTGGTCCTTTGCCTTTCTGGTTTCCATAGTGTCATGTTTTTGCTGGCTTCAACCCTAAACGCGCAGTCTACCTGCAATACCAGCTTTGGCCTTGGATGAATTAGCATCATAGTGCTCAGACAAGATTTGTGCTAGATATAGACATCTTCTTATATTTCCTACGTCCCTGCTCTCTATAAACCTGTTGTCTGCCTGTCCATGTTTAGACAATACTGCTACTTGTAACCAGGTATCAGTTACCGACTTCCAGGAGGTATCTGTGTTTTGTCATTAGGTCTCCAGCTTTGAAGTAGAAATCCTGCTTTGAGAATATGCTATAAGCACTTGGTATGATCCATGTCTCCATGTTTATAAAGCAGTTACAGTGTAACTCCCTGTATTTCATTAGTGGCCTTTTTAGCAGTGGTGCATGTGACTTGCGACCAAGGAGCAAAGAGTTAAAAAGGTCTGGTGGATACTTCTTTTTCTCTTCCCTTCTCTTTTGTGTAGTTCTTTTTCATTTTCCTTACTTTTAATTTTTTTTTTTTGCATTTGAATTTTAATAGTTATTTAAAAGAACACTATAGTCACCTAAATTACTTTAACTAAATAAAGCAGTTTTAGTGTATAGATCATTCCCCTGCAATGTCACTGCTCAATTCACTGTCATTTAGGCGTTAAATCACTTTGTTTCTGTTTATGCAGCCCTAGCCACACCTCCCCTGGCTATGATTGACAGAGCCTGCATGAAAAAAAAAAAACTGGTTTCACTTTCCAACAGATGTAATTTACCTTAAATAATTGTATCTCAATCTCTAAATTGAACTTTAATCACATACAGGAGGCTCTTGCAGGGTCTAGCAAGCTATTAACATAGCACGGGATAAGAAAATCTTAATTAAACAGAACTTGCAATAAAGTGTTTATGGAAGGCCGTGCAAGTCACATGCAGGGAGGTGTGACTAGGGTTCATAAACAAAGTGATTTAACTCCTAAATGGCAGAGGATTGAGCAGTGAGGCTGCAGAGGCATGTTCTATACACCAAAACTGCTTCATTAAGCTAAAGTTGTTCAGCTGACTATAGTGTCTCTTTAAGCAGACTCACAAACCATATCTAACATGGTCACTCTTGGCACTTGGCAGACCATTAATACGGTCATTAATAATCTGTTTCAAACTAGCAAATTATAGCTGACACTCAATTTCTGGACCATATTTCCATGTTTATTATTTCAGAACAGTGTGTATACAACTAGCTCTTGATGCAGAAATGGTATTTAATACATTGCACTAGGAATCCCTTTCAGCAGTCTTAAGCAAATATAATTCTCTTTTTTATCTTCTGAATTTCATAATGTAATATTATTAATGGATCTAGACAGGATTGCCCTCTCTATCCACTCTTGTGTATTGACATTAGAGCTTTTATTTTCACTTCAATGGTGACATCAAAGAATATCTATATACTGAAGAGGTTGAGTGCAAGCCATACTACCATGACAACTTTTTATCTCTAACAAACCAACTGTTTTGAATTTTGTCAAACTCTAGAGAATTGGAGAAAAAACATTTTGCCATATAGTACATTCTGAAGAAACCACCATTCTTTGAGCAATCAATAACAGCTTGTAATAACTCAGCTTTGCAGAACCTTGTGGATATTAGCGCCACTACATGAATAGTAAGCATACCTTCCTCAAGCTTCCATGAGAGTCGCCTCAATACATTATTGCCATACTATGCAAAACTATTTTCTATCCAAGACCAAGTTCTCCCTATCAACAAATTAGAAATCATACACCTAAATGTAACTCTGTAAGTTATTTTAGCACTATTAAACTTAATAGAGAATGAAAATCTGAATTATTACCTTATTATTAATATACAATTAACCACAAGCCTTGGAGTCTGCCAGTTTACACAAATGAAATAATCTGCCTCAATGAGGTTCACATATTTTACTTGGCCTTGTCCTGTGAGCCATGAACATTGGTGCCACATTGTCAGGGTTTAATGTATTATATTGAAAGTAATGTTGGATGTTGATTGGTCAGGGTATACATGTAAAGAAAAAGAAAAAATATTCAATCAAGTTAGGCATTTACCTATGCAATGCTTAGATCAGGGGTACACAACCTTTAACACTCTATATCTACATCTTCCATAATGCTTTTACAGCGATAATGCTGGCAAAATATTAAGGGAAATGTAGTCCACAACATCTGGAGTGCACCAGGTTGTCTACCTCTGGCATAGATGATTTTTAAAAAGGGTACAAAATAATGTTCAAATATGTGACTATTGCATGTATACAGTTTTATCAACCAAGGAGAGAATGCTGCATCAAATAAAGAATCACCCATTGTTTAAATTCAGAACTCAGAATACCATGGAGGAGACTACAGGGAGTGCAGAATTATTAGGCAAGTTGTATTTCTGAGGATTAATTTTATTATTGAACAACAACCATGTTCTCAATGAACCCAAAAAACTCATTAATATCAAAGCTGAATATTTTTGGAAGTAGTTTTTAGTTTGTTTTTAGTTATAGCTATGTTAGGGGGATATCTGTGTGTGCAGGTGACTATTACTGTGCATAATTATTAGGCAACTTAACAAAAAACAAATATATACCCATTTCAATTATTTATTATTACCAGTGAAACCAATATAACATCTCAACATTCACAAATATACATTTCTGACATTCAAAAACAAAACAAAAACAAATCAGTGACCAATATAGCCACCTTTCTTTGCAAGGACACTCAAAAGCCTGCCATCCATGGATTCTGTCAGTGTTTTGATCTGTTCACCATCAACATTGCGTGCAGCAGCAACCACAGCCTCCCAGACACTGTTCAGAGAGGTGTACTGTTTTCCCTCCTTGTAAATCTCACATTTGATGATGGACCACAGGTTCTCAATGGGGTTCAGATCAGGTGAACAAGGAGGCCATGTCATTAGATTTTCTTCTTTTATACCCTTTCTTGCCAGCCACGCTGTGGAGTACTTGGACGCGTGTGATGGAGCATTGTCCTGCATGAAAATCATGTTTTTCTTGAAGGATGCAGACTTCTTCCTGTACCACTGCTTGAAGAAGGTGTCTTCCAGGAACTGGCAGTAGGACTGGGAGTTGAGCTTGACTCCATCCTCAACCCGAAAAGGCCCCACAAGCTCATCTTTGATGATACCAGCCCAAACCAGTACTCCACCTCCACCTTGCTGGCGTCTGAGTCGGACTGGAGCTCTCTGCCCTTTACCAATCCAGCCACGGGCCCATCCATCTGGCCCATCAAGACTCACTCTCATTTCATCAGTCCATAAAACCTTAGAAAAATCAGTCTTGAGATATTTCTTGGCCCAGTCTTGACGTTTCAGCTTGTGTGTCTTGTTCAGTGGTGGTCGTCTTTCAGCCTTTCTTACCTTGGCCATGTCTCTGAGTATTGCACACCTTGTGCTTTTGGGCACTCCAGTGATGTTGCAGCTCTGAAATATGGCCAAACTGGTGGCAAGTGGCATCGTGGCAGCTGCACGCTTGACTTTTCTCAGTTCATGGGCAGTTATTTTGCGCCTTGGTTTTTCCACACGCTTCTTGCGACCCTGTTGACTATTTTGAATGAAACGCTTGATTGTTCGATGATCACGCTTCAGAAGCTTTGCAATTTTAAGAGTGCTGCATCCCTCTGCAAGATATCTCACTATTTTTTACTTTTCTGAGCCTGTCAAGTCCTTCTTTTGACCCATTTTGCCAAAGGAAAGGAAGTTGCCTAATAATTATGCACACCTGATATAGGGTGTTGATGTCATTAGACCACACCCCTTCTCATTACAGAGATGCACATCACCTAATATGCTTAATTGGTAGTAGGCTTTCGAGCCTATACAGCTTGGAGTAAGACAACATGTATAAAGAGGATGATGTGGTCAAAATACTAATTTGCCTAATAATTCTGCACTCCCTGTATAGAGTCATCAAACATTTTAAAGGTTATAGTATTCAAATACTGAAAGTTGAGAAATATGGCACCAGTCAGCTATAGAAAGGGCTATACATAACAATGACTTGCATAGGTACACAAAATAAGCTGTTACTCAACCTAACCGCTGACCCTGAACCCAACCATCCCCTTGCCCCAAAATAATTCAAAGAGACATTATTGTGGGGATAAGAGCAATGACCACAGCAATCTTAAACTTACAAACAGCCAGCACTAACACTCTTAACAACCTGCCAGTCATTGGGGGGTTTACCCAATGGGTAGTTCCCCTTCACTTAACTTCTTCCTTGCTTGACTGGTAAGTCTTCACCCCACTACCGCTGATATAAAGCTTATTGTAACTCCTACATCCAACCTCCATTAGCCCATGGGCATTAGTCATGATAGCCTTTCCCCAGATTTCCAGGGAATTCCTTTTGTAAGCCGATCCTAGTTTGACAGAATGCATGAAAACGCGTCACATGCAATGGGCGATAATACTGTAATCATTTACCACTGTGTGTAACCCCTTAAGGACACATGACGGAAATATTCCATTATGATTCCATGTTATTCCCGAAGTTGTGTCCTTAAGGGGTTCAAATTAAATCTTCTGTATGATGCTTGCTTACAGGGATTGCGCCCAAATATGCTAAGTTACACAAACATTTCACATAAATCGGATAATTTGCTGCAAAAGTGTGAGTTTCATGGTTTCATTATAAACTTTTAACAAACTTCAAAACAATTTGACGTATTTTAAATGGCAATATTCTGTCATGCATTTTTATATATGGAGAAGTGTATTCTGTGTATTAACAAAATAACAGAACAGTGTAAAAAGACAAACTGCTACTTTTGGCCGATCCTCTTACAGAGTGTAATTGCTGTTTCTAGCAGGCTCTTAATCTTAATCAGCGAAGAAAAGACAAACTGCAAGGGGACAGAAACCTAACCTGACTCCTGTGCTGAGAGGATCCCTGCAGTGTTGTACGGTTAAACCGTGAAGGGGTTAAACCTTTTAGTAACAAATAAGATACCTGTGGGTATTTCGAACCTCAGGCTTTTGTCGGGATTAACATTTTGATCATGTTTAAGTAAGTGTTGGCCAAAACACTTATCTTACAAAAATTACAAGCTGCGCATGGTGGGCGGCGAGAGACATACCATATGCCAAGTGAGACTGAACGCGTTTCGTGTCTGCAGAAGACGCTTAGTCAACAGTTACTATGCATATGCATGTTTCATGTTATAAATGAATGCATGCTCACTGATATTTCTCTTAAATAGCATGAGTCCAGGATTTTATTGAGAGATTTTAACAACTTATTGTAAAGCGCTGCGGAATTAGATTGCGCTATATAAATACCAATAATAATAACTTATTGGTTTCTCTGATATGTCAAGAGGTGACTTAGATCACTGATGAAACAGGCAAATATCCACTGCAAGTGGACCACAAGTAGGAATGAAATCTACAGTAGAAGAGGACTTCCTCAGGGATGTGTCTTGTGACAGCTCACTTCCAGGCTTAGCATAGACTGAGAGCTTCTGGCTCTCTGTCATATGTAGTGTACGCAGAGAGTGTTACCTGGAGGACCTCAGGTAAGAAGTCAAACCATTTCAAAATGGGTTAACTACTTATATTGGGGAAGTAAGAGTACTTCTGGCACCATAACCACTGCAGTGCACTGGAGTGTTTCTTTAAAGGGACCTTATAGTGGTCACCAGAACAGAACCAGTAATTTCACGCATGGATTATTGTAACCCTCTCCTTATTGGTCTTTCCAAAAGCTGTATTGCCCCACTACAGTTTGTAATGAATGCTGTCGCCAGACTGATTTTCCTCTCTAGTCGGTCCTCTCACACCTCACCCCTCTGTCAGTCCTTAAAATCGCTGCCTGTGTCCTATAGGAGTCAATTCAAAGTGCTAACCCATACCTATAAAGCACTGAACAATTCTAGCCCCTCTTATATCTCTTCACAGATCCATAGGTATGCCCCTTCTCGGTCTCTCCGCTCTGCCAGTGACCTTTTACTGTCCGCTGCTCGCACCCGTATGGTCAACTCACGCTTGCAGGACTTCTTGCGGGCGGCTCCCTTCCTATGGAATAACCTGCCTACTGCCATCAGAGTCTCCCCTAGTCTTCAATCATTTAAGAAGTGCCTTAAAACTGGCCTCCCAGAGTAACCTCATCTTACATACATGTATCTTGCTTTCTCCTAAAGGGCTGCACTCTACTCTCCTTCAGCTCTGTTTCACTCCCACCTTATTTAATTGCTATTTCCTATCCTAAAGTGCGTTATACCCCACTTCCTATAGACTGTAAGCTGGTTTGAGCAGGATCTTCTTCAACCTATCGTTCCTGTAAGTTTTCTTGTAATTGTCTTATTTATAGTTAAATCCCCCCTCTCATAATATTATAAAGCGCTACGGAATCTGTTGGTGTTATATAAATGGCAATAATAATAATAATAATAATAACTACAGCTTAATTTAGTTGCTCTGGCATATATAGTATGTCCCTAAAGGATTTTTTAATGTGAACACTGCCTTATTACAGAAAAGGCAGTGTTTACATTACTGCCTGGTAACACCTCTAGTGGCAGTCACTCAGACGGCAACTAGAGGTGCTTCAAGGGTCAGTGCTGCGCAATGTGCAGTACTGACGTTCAGCATATCCACGCCCTGCGTGGAGGCACTGAATATTCCTCATAGAGAAGCATTGATTCAGGAGATGCTGATTGGTGCAGTGTGGCCTTTTGCCACGCATGCTCAATAGCCTCCCGATGATTTCCTGTGGGAAAGCATTGGATTGGCTGAGATTGTGAATTTTGATGATCTCAGCCAAGGAGGCAGAGCCAGCCATGGCAGACCTACGCAGAGCTAGAATAAAGGTGCATTCTCATTTTATTCAACGGGTGACAAGAGAGGGCTAGGGACCTAAATAGTGTTTTTACCACTATAGTTTTAGGAATACCTGTTTGTATTCCTGACATTATAGTGTTCCTTTAATGTTTTGCCCCTGGCAGTGCCGGTTAAGATGTTTGCACGCAATTGCTTTTCACACTTTGCAGCAATAGTAATTCCAAGACAGATTAACATTTTCTGGATTTATGTTCATATATCTCTGTCAACCATATCATCAAAGTAAATTTGCTAGATTAAGGAATCTCCAAATTTCCTATATTATGCTTATGATACAAGATTGAAAAAAAACTGCAATATTTTCCATGTTAAATACACTAGATTACTATTTTTTGTTGGCAGCAAACAGACTGTCATGAAATATGTTTTGAATAGAAATCCAATATTTCCTTACAATCAATAATAACCACGGAATAACACAAAAAAATAAAAGATTATAGATAAATATCAGACTAGCCAATCGCAAGGGACATGTAACAGTTTATAATGTGAATTTCTACACATTTTCAATTTCTGACATTTATTTAGAAAAATAACATAAAATACGTGTTTTGTTCAGCATAGCTAGTCTGAGAATTTATGAGCTTCTACAAATGTAAGTGGTACAAATGAAACTATCTCACTGATTCCAACATCGAAAGGAAATATGATTTCTCATTCTCACACTCTATATTATGTACAAATCGATGTTGTGCCAAAATTTGTCAATATAAAGGGGAAGTTAACTAAAATAACACACAAAATCCTATTTCCTTCTCAATTCACTGTAAAAGAAAATACGGCAGCATAGGCATTGCGAGGAAAGAATGTACAGCTGTGATACAATGGAATTTTAAAACAAAAAATATTAATAAAGGCATGAGCACTAAGATTTATATTAAATGTATTATTTTTTCAGTTGTATTTCAAACCATATTTTAAAGGAAATTTGTCACAAAAAATATACGATGTAGAGGGCAGAACTAGAAGCAAACGTATATAGATTGATTAAAACGTTTACGTATATAGATTGATTAAAACGTTTTCAGTTGTATTTCAAACCATATTTGAAAGGAAATTTGTCACAAAAAATATACGATGCAGAGGGCAGAACTAGAAGCAAACGTATATAGATTGATTAAAACGTTTACTATGCACCCATTGTAAGTAAATAAAAAAACACAACAATTTTACACACTTCCACTTCTCAGCTCCTACATTGCTCCTTGTTTGTTACCTAAACAATGTGTCCCCTAAAAGGACACTATAGGCACTGGTCCACTTCAGCTCATTGAAGTGGTCTGGGTGCATTGACCCGGTCCCCTTAACCCTGCAATTGTAATTATTGCGATTTCTGAGAAACTGCAATAATTACCTTGCAGGGTTAAGGCTGCCTCTAGTGGCTGTCAATCAGACATCCACTAGAGGCACTTCCAGGTGTTTAGGTGACTTTTGGTGTGACGTCAGAGGGGTTCGAAAGCCGATCCAGTGCCTGAGGGACATCGGTGCTGTAACTGGTAAGCACAGTAAGGGTGACTGTGTGGGGGGCACGAGTAAGCTACAGTGCTAGGAATACAACTTTGTATTCCTAGTACTATAGTATCCCAAGAATGCACTGGCCAGTCTCCCTGCCTCATGCAGTTTATGTCACTCCATTTGCTCCACTCCTGTAGGAGGAGTGCAATGCTAAGTGGGAGCATTGACTTAGCACGAGTTGGGAACAGGATGCAGCATTTACAATTCATGTAGAGGTATCTGGATTTATATAGTACACTCCTAGAAAACAACCTAGCTCCGCTGTTTCTACCACTCAACTTTAATATGAACTTCGCTTACCGCTAGCGCCTCCTGTTTGGCATCATTAATTCTTGCGCCAGTGAGTGGTCCATGTCAGCAAAGGTTTGATGCTGAAACACACTAGAATTAAAGGACATTTTTGGGGCTATTCAATTATGGATGTTGGAGGACTGTCCTTGAAGTCTAGTGCTTTTATTTATAGTCTTTTTGCAACATTTAGACATGGTTTGACACTATGCTGGCAGTATGGAAGTGTGCTTTTCCTAAAATAGTTAATTCCTTAAAAATAAATATGAGCAAAGTAGTTTATCACTTGTATGGATTTGTACACTATCATAGCTAGTAAGTATCTATTTCTCACTCTTGGCAAATTTGTATTCTAAATGATTGCAAGGTAAAACCACATCACTGGGTTTCCCAAGCCAGTCCTCAATGTGCACCAAGAATTTAGGTGTTCACAATATCCCCAAAGATACAGAACTGGGAAATGCCCTGCACTGTTGGTGTGTCTTGGTAGCCATTGCTGTATATTCACTAACACTTGAACAGTAGCGTATACACATATGCATCTCAGATTTAGGCAATAATTTCAACGCCACCAAAAAACCCATTTCCAAATATTTTGTGTGTGGGACAGGACTCTTGCATCTTTAAAGATTTCATTAATGTTTTATCAGAAACAGTAAATGGTAAATAGCAGTTGGACATACATACAGATGTATACATGTAATTTTGCAATCAATGAACAGGAGGTTTGTAAAGACTAAGCTAAGGAGCCGTAAGCAAGTTAGGAGGAGAGAAAAGAATAGGTTTAGTAGAAAGATAAGATATAGCTACTACACTAGATTAAATATATTTGCATATAGGGTAAAAGTTTGAAAAATAAAGTTTATCTTAATCTATACTTTTTCCATATAATTACGTAATTAAGAGAACAAGATACAATAAATTCAGGGTGCGCTAAGTTGGACAATTAGAGATAATAAACAAAAATCAGCAATAATATAAAGAGTCTCTTAAAGTACAGTGAAGACCTGAAGTGTATATTCTTCAGTCCTTGCTTTGAATCCTCATTGGTAAATATGAAATACAAAAGCAGAAACAGAGACCAATAGTGCAAAACTGTTTTAGGAAAGCTGGATAATGAACAACATAGAAGTAGAGAAGTGCCAACTCACAATATAAAGAGCTATGCCCAGCTCTAGGTAAAACAGCATACAGTGGTATTTAATACTCCCCACATGTAGGATATAACTGGACACTTGGAGGTGTATCCTCAAGACTTCTTACAGCATTCCAGATAAGCGTCAGCATATAAAATACATAAAAGGGGGAAAAAACCCAATGGTGCAATAACGTAGGTTAACTGCAACAACAGACAACACTGAGGTCCTAAGAGTGCCAACTTACAATTGGGAGAGCTATGACCAGCTCTGAGTAAAACAGCATACAGTGGTATTTAAACTCCCCACATGTAGGATATCCCTCTAGCGATGCTTGCAATGCCAGTCCTATGAAATAAGAATCACAAGAGAGGGCCCATAATGTTTACCGTATAAAAAATAGCAGTGAAAGGTAAAATGAAACGTTACTTACAGTGTTCAGAGCAGCCACACTGCTCTATGAACCAGGCGTAGGTGGAATAATCCCCACCAGGGATTTCTTTTGTAGTACTGGATCTTTAAAATGATAAAAAATCAGCCAGGATAAAACAGCAACAAATAAAAGTAAGTGTGCAAAATACTTTTATTGGATTCTTATAAAAACACAACGCGTTTCGCCAAAAACAGGCTTTATCATGTTTAGACATCTGATCCTGGCTATTCACCTTTTATAGGCAAGAAAAATGGCATAAAATTTGAAGATTGGCGCCAAAATGACGTCACATGATTTTTTTTTTTTTTTACACATTAGAACAATAGAACAAGTAAATAATGCTCGTTTTCCAATATATTATATATCGGGACATTTGGATCCCATGCAGAACCTTTATTCACTGAGGAAAAGTGACTTATGGTGAAAGTAAAGGTAAGCATTTAAGCTTTAAACTTGAGGGTGAAAGGTCACGAGGTCGCGGCCATTTTTAACCGTGGGAGTGGGTTGAGAGGGAGTTTTAGAGTGACAGGAGGTGGGCGGAGCCGGCAGATTGCCGTGAGCGCCGCAGGGCAGGGTGGGGAGTGTAGTTATGATCACGTCCGTTTGAAGGACGTGATCAGAGGGAAGAGGGGGCGGTCCTAAGCGGCCAAAAGTAGGAGGGAGGGATTGTAATCACTCTTCTCGTAGGAACAAGAAGGGGGATAGAAAATAGATGCAGGGAAGTGGGATGAATACGTAGGCGGCCATTTTACTTAAAGGCAAAGGAGTTAAATAGTCTAGTGATGGGGGATAGGGGCAGGGTGAAATAGTGAAACATATATAAACATACAGACTCCATATGAAAATAAAAATAGATTGATTAAGCCATGGTAGCTAATAAAATTAAATGAAATGAGAAATAGATAAAATTGACCCTATACACAGATAAATAGAGGGTAATGAATAATAATAAAAGTACACTATTATTAAGAAAAAAAAGGGAATAATAATATAATATAGCATAAAGCACCAGTATAAACAATTATAAAAAATTAAAAAGGTCAAAGTCTGCATTTAGACCTTCAGGGGTTAATGTCTTCAAGTTAAACACCCATTCCATTTTCCCAGAATATTTTTTATATCACCACCCCTCCATGGGATATTACATATTTGGATAGGGGTGAAATTAAGAATGTTAGGGTTTTTTTGGTGATGTGTTAAAAAGTGCTTAGACACTGTATGATTCTCAAATCCGTTCCTGATGCAATGCTCAGATATCCTAGTTTTTAAAAATCTGGACGTCATGCCCACGTACTGGAGGCCACAAAGGCACTCCAGTAGATATATAACATTTTTAGTGCAGCATGTGATAAAATGTTTAATATTGTAACTTATATTGGTAATATTAGATTTGAATTCAGTGGTCTTATTAGGGACTGACATTTGGGTAGTCTTGCAGATGATACATTTCCTGCACTTAAAAAAACCTTTAAGATTAGACAGAGTGGATGGTGTTTTTTTTGTGTGAATCTTTGTGAAATTTTTGATTAAAAGAGTTTTAAAATTAGGAGCACCTCTAAAAATTATGTTGGGTTTTTCTGGAATGATCTTATTGAGAACGGGGTCTTCAGATAAAATGTGCCTGTGTTTCTGGATCGTTTTCCTTATGTCCCTATTCTTATTATTGTAGTCAAAGATTATGGGGATTAACCTTTACCTTCTATATTGTTCTAGTACTTCCAAAATGGGTAAACTCAGCTGATCTGTGGAATGTGTCCCTAAATATAAAAATAATTCCATGGTTACACCTTTTTGGGCCTTTTATTGCATTTGGTGTTATACGTACATCCTGACCTGCTAGAGCATTCAAAATAGTGTTTGCTTTATTTAACTCCCCCACGCCCCCAAATATATAGAGAATTTATGAAACTTTCTCTTTTGGCTTATTTCCCAAAAATCACTTTAAACTATATTCTGTTTTGAAACCAATGTATTTAATTTGCCCTCGGACAGACAAACACAAAAAAAGAAAATGATTAACTGTGTTTAGATATTAAACTGATATGCACTCAGTGAGAGCCAGCCTTATTTTTAGATAGTCTATTCTCATAGTGACTGCTCGCCTAATTAAATTACTGAGCAAATAGCCGTAAACGGACAGATCATATATTTCTTTAAGAAGTCATTGTAGCATATGGCTGAGCTGGAAGGAGGAGGCATTAATTTAGGATTTACAGCTTTCCAGTGCTGTAATCAAAATAAAATTCAGAAAATGTATCCTTTAGAATGAGAGGGAGTTGGTAT
This sequence comes from Pelobates cultripes, assembly GCA_933207985.1. Classification (NCBI taxonomy): domain Eukaryota; kingdom Metazoa; phylum Chordata; class Amphibia; order Anura; family Pelobatidae; genus Pelobates; species Pelobates cultripes. The sequence goes on along the minus strand of OW240921.1, from coordinate 91,119,424 downwards.
ATTGACGATGCACTAGACCCTGAACACCAAAGGAAATATTTGCAAAGTAGGAGTAGGTTTAGTATTTAAAGATACTATTAATTATCAGTGTATCTATGACAAACCTTAACTTATGCATGTTCTAGATGGTGACCATGATAATGAGCAAGCCATAGAATTTCCAGTGTTTTTTCATGTCTTGTACTCAAATATTGAATCATACTGATGTGTTTGATAGATATACCTAACCCTAATCATACCTGAATATAAAAAACAACATAAGTGTTTTAATGGTAAGAAACATACATTTTGATTACCCAAAAGTAATAATTTTATCTGCTTTCATTACGATTTTATAGTTGGTGCACTAACCCAATGTGCTATCATGCCACTAACAAAACTCGGGCATTCGATTTTCAATAGGATCTTCGTAAGCACCCTGGATAAGGGCATTAGAAATTACGTAACCAATTCGAAAGTTTTCAATCTTTTCATCAGCTTTTTATTTTTCATCAACTGGCTGTTGATGCAACCAAACCCCAAAATCCATTATGACAGTTTTAAGGAAAATAGTTGTAATCCAAAAAGAAGTGCCAACGATGATGAGATGTATGCCCTTGCTAGACTGGTTTCCAAACACAAGTGTACTTCTTAATTAATTAACCTTAATGCACCAAATTTCTTGATTCTTGTAAACCGAGGTGTACCTTGGAATGATTGAAAATTTGAGTTACCTTGATATACACTCACGCACTCTGTAAATTGCTTCATTTTACAGCTTGATTTGGCAGCAGCAAGTTATATTATTCAGCCAAATAAATTAAATGCAAAAGAATGGACTATAATGGAAACATTCAGAAATTACTGACATTAATGAGGTGTTACAATCCTTGACATGTTGAACCTGAATGCAGAGAATAGTTCTTTCTTTAAATAGTCAGGATGAGACGGCAGATAAACAGTTATGTTTTGCAGATTGTGTATGACAATGGGATAAAATAATGATCCATTCACTTCAAGTATAATACTTGTTATGACTTTAAAAAAAGAATCACTTGCCATTGGGCACTGAGCACTGGGCTGTCTCTTGAAAAAATTGAACTAAGGAAATCGTGTTTGGTAATTTTAAAAAAGGTGCTTTGTTGTAACAGTGAATGGAGAGTAAGATGTCGAAAGTCTACCTTAACACATGTAGGTTGCAGAGAGAGGGCCTGTGTAGTGTGGTAGTCTCTGTTTAACCCCTTAAGGACACATGACATGTGTGACATGTCACGATTCCCTTTTATTCCAGAACTTTGGTCCTTAAGGGGTTAAAGAGTGCTTAGTAAACCAAACCAAACAAAAGCATTTTAAATACAGCCCTGAAGTACATATCTTTCTTCGATTAAAGGTGGAAAAAATGTTGTCTGCTCTAAATGTCACCCTTTATCTAAGTAGGTGCTTAGTGGTAACAACTGTGGCTTTGCTGGCTTTGTTCCGGTAACTCCATGTTTGACAGTTTATTGGGCTTACGCAATACATAAATCTTATCATAAGGGATGTAGTGTTTACCAACGCTCATTCAACAACCAGCTTTGAACTCAAAACAGAGGAACTCCAGCCAATTTGGAGTCCTACTCCTTTGTGTCATGGCATATCCACACCTCTTTGTTAACGTCAGTGTCATCAATTTTTCCTTTAGAGTGAATACTGAAATAAATGCCATGATGTGTGCCAGGCTGGAAGCCACTGATAAACATGCACATTCAAAACACGTAGAAACATACCATGGGACAATCGGCCGCCTAAGGGGGAAAGTTCAACATCACAGAGACACCAAACACCAAACCACCTCCCCCCCACTCCCCCGCGGACCCGCAGACCAAACAGCCGAGTTAAATACCTGTTACAGACCTTACTTAAAATAGTAGTAGTAGGGACTTAAATGCTTAAACATTGAGATGAACACAAGAGAACAAGCAGAGACGATTGTTTATAGAATGTCTTATCCTGATTACAAAGCAGAATTGAAAACAGCTAGCTACGGTAACTTTATGCAGAAGCAGACTGTATCCAATTTTCCAACTGAACCAAGACACTCCTTAGTGGCAACTTATGCTGCTCTGATCTTAGGGATTATTGAGAGATGTGCGCATCTCGAGATCACAATTACTAGATAACTACAGTGAAAACTGCTTGTTTCTACACACTAACCATATGTTTTTCTTCTTTCTGTAACGTCGTAAAATTCTTGAATAAAAAAGAAATGTACAAAAAAACATACAAACATGCACATTCAGTAAACTGGCCTAAACCCCTAGAATACAGCATGTCATTTACATGCAACCCAGCAAAGGGCATTGACAGGGTTAGGCTGGGGGGGTTTGAGCCCCAAAATGTGGCGCCCTATAATTTTTTCCTTTGTTCACTTTCTCTGCTCTCCCTTTTTGCTTCCAGTCCCCGTGGTGAGTCTAGGAGTCAGTGGTGCATTACAGTGATAGAGAGAAACAGAGAATAGGAGTTTCTCTATCACTGCGCGCTGAGGAATCTCTGAGGAGACCAGCAGGGTGTTCAGAGAAGCATGGCACCACAGAAAGAGCAGGTAGAGTGGGAGACCACTGGCCCTGCTAAAACTGTGACTATCCACCTATCTTTCTCTCAACCATGTATTTGTATGTCTGTGCTTATCTGTGTGTGCGTGTGTGTGCCTGTCTGTTTGTGTGTATCTATGTGTACCTGTCTCTGTCTGTGTGTACCTGCTGTATCTGTGTGTGCCTGAGTATGCCTGTCTGTTTGTGTCTGTGCATACTTTTCTTTTCCTTTGTATGTCCTAGTGCTCCTGTCTGTGCCTGCATGTACCTGTCTCTGTCTGCATATACCTATCTGCTTCTGTGTGTAACAGTCAGTGCCTGTCATTACCTGTACATGCCTGTCTGTGTAAGTGTGTGTCTCTATTTCTGTGTGTGCCTGTGCATGTCTGTGTCTTTCTGTGTATCTGTGTATGTGTCTGTAAGCAACTCTGAGTGTGCCAAGAGACATGTTGCATGGAGGAATTAGGGAGGACTAGGCCCCACCCCTTTCGTAAGGTATCACCAAATAATTTTTTAGCTGAAGCCCAGGTGTTTTTGGTGCTAACTAGACCCTTGCCATCCAGTTATACCTTTGATGTATATTATGTCTTGTCCTTCCAGCTGCATGTAAATGATAGCATGCACGTATATTCTGGGACTTTGTGATGCTTAAAAAAACTGTCAGTCCAGGATTATCTGTAAAGTTACAAATGGAGGCTTCCTGGCGATTAAGTTACTTTTATATAAATATATGTCTGTGTGCTTATTATGTATATACATATATTTCAACACATATTTATAATTGTATAAAATGGACAATGTTTGCTTTGCATTAATTATTTTCCTAAAAACCTACCGTGAATTTGTTTCTGTTGCTTTTTGGCCCCTTTACCATCTCCAAATGAAAATATAAAATTCATATGTTAGATAATTCTTAATACTTGTCATTACAACACATGTTGCTCACCTAATCCATTTGAATATACCTCTTTTCCTTTTTCCCAGCTATATTTTTTTTCACTCAGCTGGGAACGCAAGAAAAGACAGCAGGTGTAAGGACCTTGTGAATGTTTGTTAAGTCGCTTTTAATTCTCCGGCAAACATCCAGAGCTTTAAAAGAAAAAGAAAAGAAAAAGAAAAGAAAAAAAACCCTCAAATACAATTCCCCTCTATGCTTTGAGAAGAATATTACGCCATGGTGCAAGAGAAAAAAAAACTGAGAATTTCTAACCTACTTTAATTTGAATAGAAGATTTACAGCAGAAGGTATTTGTCAACTTAAAGAGTAAGTTAATTAGCGTTGTGAACCCAATATCAAATAGATTGACCACATAGTTCCAGCCAACCATCTCAGCTAGTATAGTTTCTTGTCTCTATTCCTTGTCGCTTTTCTCAAGGGAACAGGACTGTGGAGCATGACAGCAGGGAACGTACGGTATTGTAATTTCAGTCCCTGGGCAACAAGCACTTAGACCATCATCTTATAGTGACATAATGCAAACAAGAGGAGTTATGGTGCTGTAGATGTCCCGAAGCCTGTTTGTTCTTGTCAAGCTGTCTTGCTCATTCCCATGCCCATTAAAACATGGTCACTTAATTTCCGTAACTTAAAGCTGGTCTACTATCGATCTTTAGCTGCTATAGAACTATAATGCCTGTGGTCATAAAAACAAAAACAAAAAAAACTCTGGGTGATAAGATTTACAACCCAACATTTGGCCAAATGTCCTCAGTTGTATTGACCTATTTTGAATATGTTTTCTACTGTTATGTCTGTTATGTCCAAACTGATTATAGGGCAGAGCGATTTAAACATACTTGTTTTGCATGTTTGTTTATGTTTGTTGGTGTTTGTGGAGGTAGGTGACAGTGTTAAGCTAAATACTAATGATGTGTTATATATTTTTGTGAAAACATTGATGATTTTATATACATCATTACATCATTATAAAGATTATATTACAGAGAAATCCCATGAATGCATAGCAAAATCTGACATTAGGATATTTATTTAACGGTGAAAATGTACTGTATGGCATCCCAACTGGCACAGTCAGAGGCACATTTAGAGTTTTCTGCTTGCCTGCTCTTTGCTATTTGAATGCACATATAGTAGATAAATAGTAAATAAAACCATGTGGGTGTCCTGGATTCCCTAGTTACAAGAAAGTCCCTTTAATAGGGTATTTTTCATTGCTTGCTGACGAAATATTAATATGTTCAACCTTGGTATTGTTTATCGTATAGATCCTCCCTGAAAACATAAATAGGCTTTTCTTTTCCAACAATTGACCAATATATAAATACTTAATAAATGCATATGAAATTACACTTATATATAACATTTCTCTGAAGTGTATACATACCTTTTTGTAAATTTGTGGTCTGATCAATAAAAATGTAAAAAGTACATAATGGGGATCACTTGCAGACAGCAATGTTGCTTTAATGACAAATTCTTAAAAAAAAAAAAAAAGTATAAACGTTCCCAGTACTTTTTCTGTTTCTGCCTACATCACGTACTTATATGAGGCATATTTCCCAAAGGAATTCTCAGTATTCATATATTTTTAGTCGGGAATAGGGTTTAGTGTTAATACTGGGGATGCTGTTATCCACTTAGTATGTAATTTCATCAAACTATAATTTTCTGTTTTTGCAGTAATTAAATCTTGGCCATCATTATTTGCAAATGTCTAACTTAAACCTTTTTCATAAAAAAAACCCCAGAAGGAAACAAAATCTGTATTTAATCAAACCTAAATATGACAGCTACTGGTCATGTGAAGTATGTAGTATGTATTTTTTGTTTTTTATTTTTTTTACGTGCTTTACAAAAATAATTAGTTTGACCAGCTGATGCCTACATTATGCCTTTGTCATTGAATTATAAGAATTGATGTTGGTTGTCTTTGCAATTTAGTGTCTTCAATCAGTGCTTTGTTAAAAAGTTGCCAAAATATTGCCCACAAACTTTGCCAATATGCTGAGAATGTCTCAATTCAGTTCTTGATTTTATCTGTCTTCCACTTTGTTTGGGACTTTTCTATTTAAAGAATGATTGATCCTACCCAGGAAAAGGGAAGACCTACCAAAAAAGGTTGATCAAGGCAGGGTGATTGGAGAAAATTGCAAATTCACCTTAATTTGGATCTTACTTTCAACGTAAACATTTTTTATAACCCAAGGCAGCCATGCTGGAACATTGGACCTTCTGGACCACAGTAGTTCCAGTAGTAGATACGGGACACATTGGATGGTGGAAACTAATCTCAAGATACACTGAACATCTTTTAGTGGAATCTACTAGTTTGGCATAGCTAAAGATAGTAGTTTTTCCAGCAGTTTGAATACCTGGCTGGAATTCTATTCAGGAGGGCAAAATATATTCTTTTCTCCTTTAGTGTACAAATGGATTTAATTCGACGACTATATTTTTCTGCTGGAACATTGGACCTTTTGGACCACAGTAGTTCCAGTAGATGGAATTATTAACCTCTTTGTAATTATTCATTTTGTGCCCCACTGTAATCTGGCCAATACTTTCTGTGTAATGAAAATATTCAATTATAGTCTCCTGAATGCTTCTTCTGTGATTGAATACAGTTGGCGTTTGGCCAGTTTTGCGGTTGGCTTGTATGAAAACGAAATTCTGTTACTTTAACCTGTACAACCTTATAAATGTTTATGTAGATTGCAATTTCAAAATTCCATGAAGCTGATTGCAAACACTACTTGAGATTTGAAAAAAGGAATTGATGTCCCCTGATAGCTCATTTATTCTAAATGACGGTTAGTTCTCTAAAACACAAACTCTAGGTATTGCAAAAAGATATATTCATATGCAGATTACTTATATGGTTATCCACAATAGCCAAATGTGCTAGAATTAAAAATGTAGTTCTTATAATGTGGAAATTACGACCATTAGTACAGATTGATATTCAACATACAATATATGATTTATCAGTTAAAAGAAAACATATTTAAATAGTACTTTTGTTTTTAAAAGTTATATTGTAATAAATTGTACATTTAAATTTAAATGAAGTTAGAAGTGCAAAAGGTTTTGATAATATAATGCAAGTTCACTATGAATATAAATGCACAAAGAAATATGGCTTACCTTATTTAATTTCTTGATTGGTATCAACAATCAATTTACTTGATCTTTCCTACCTTGGAGACCTGGTTTAGCTCAAAAACTCCCCTGATCACATCCTGAAATATAGGGTTTAAAGTAAGGATACCGTATATAGAACCGCAACACCTAACAGCCTTTTGCCAATTTCTTCCCTGCTGTCCAGAGTTAACTGGTCCATGTGACACTGGAAAAATAGTTTTTCTCCCCAAACCCGTCAGTCATTCTACCATTATGGGATAGTTTACTGTCTACTGCAGAGAGAGTCATAAACAATCTCATCTCAAGCAGCATGCCTGGATGGCAAGATTATGTTTCAGGAATTATTGGATCCCATTTCAGGAATGAAATGGGATTTGGGGAAATCCAATTCAGGAATTGGATTCCATTCCAGAAATGATTGGATTTGAGGGCATGAATCAATAGTTGACTTTTGGTGCCAGGCATTTTGGACAATTATCAGACTGCGCCCAGTAGGAACAATCTATACAGTTAATAACAGAGAATAAAAAGCATAGTGATACATTTTAACGAAGTTTCATTGAGGTTTGTGAAACCTTTATAGAGTAGAATTGTATAATTTGTTTAATGGTTACATAGGAGATACAACTTTGCCCTCAATTTATAATAAATGGAAAATAAATCATAATCTTTATTGATTAATATTTGTGTTGTTGGGGAGCATTCAGTTATTTACTAAGAAAGAGTTTGGATAATCAAATCCAAGCAATAACAACTTAAGTTCATTTTAGTTCAGAAAGGCGCATTGTATTGAATACTTTACCATCACCCTAATTCAGCACTGCATGTGATTTTCAGTAATGTGACTTATAAATTAGACAATAAATCTCATAAAGAGATGTACATCTCAATTTCAATTGTAGCTCAGGAAACAGAATGTAGAATTAAAGAAAATAAACACAATCAGCTATTTCAATTACTAGCTTGTTTAAAGTGACACAGTGCAGACAATTTAAATATTTTGAGTGCCAAGGTCACAGTGGGAGACGGACAAATCATTCCAGATATGTGTGGGGTCCACTGTGGAAGGGAACAGTGGCCAAAATGTTCTATGCACATTAAATGAAAATAAATAGGTTTTTCGTAAATTCAATACAGTAATTTGTGCAAAGCAACACAAAATACAGCTGTATAACAATTAAGTGTAAATGGTAACATTTAACTATATTTTAAGATGGCAATCCACATCCCCTAGTCTTGAGTTTATGTACACACAAATTTCTCAGCTGAACGGATGCAAGAAACTTCTATAAAATCTGTATCTCTGTGATTCCCTGTGCGGCATGGTTTGTATGATACGCAAACTCTGTCCTTTTTCACTTCTTGCCTTGTCTAGTCCTGTCCTATTAATGCCAAGCCGGTTATTGAAGCAATGTGTATAACTTCATCCTGCCCAACAAAACTTCATTCTATTCTACATAAACTGAGAAGGAGGTTCTGGGGACCGATGCTAATTAGTTGTGAGGGTGATCATTTTGCATTTTTTTCATGATTTATAGGGTTCTTATGGATCTCCACAATAAATAAATTATAAATATATTATAAAAAAAATAGGCAAGAGGAGAGTAGATGGGAAGCCATAGGCTTACTGTTTCATAATAATATTCACCCCAAAAAGTACAAGATAATGTACTGTGAAAAGGCATTTTTTTCACTTGTTTCACTTTTTGGGCTATTTCCAATCAATACATAGATGCTAACTTAGGACTATTTGATATTGGTTTAGAATTTATTTATTTTTTTCCAATATGAGCTTTCAACATGACCCACATATTTCTTGGTAGAATCTGATACTGAAAAGCCAACCTTTGCCTTTAGGAAATAACTCTCCTAGACTTTGACCTTTGTGTGTTCAATACCATTTTCTGACCCAACCCTTGCCAAGTCATATATCAAATAAAAGGCTATCCAGTGACTTTCAAGGAGCAGTAGATATCCCTTGTCAAGTCAAGACTAACTTCTGCTGTTAATCAAGATCATATTTCTGTACATGTTCAAATCTTGTATTACCAGCATTACCACACAAATATATCAATTTCCTTAATAATAACATAGTTTTAGCATAATATAGCAATTCATTAAAATCTGATTATTATTATGTATTATTTATTTATTTTTTAAATGTGTCCTGTTTGAAATGTTTGTTGGACAACGTAGGGACTATTTACTGTCATGGGTGCCACAATATGTACAATCATTAAGCTCCAAAATTTCAATTTAATTTGGCAGAATCTGCTATACAACTTGTTTTTTCCCCCAAGTTTTTATTGTAAGGATATATCACTGTACATCATAAAGCATTACGTGTACATTTAGTGCAATCAGCTTATTCCTCTGCAGGTGAGCCAGCAACATTTTGAGAAAAAGAAGCCTTTACTTGGGGAAACCTGTGATCTTGTCTTTGTAAAGACTAGCCATCAGGCACTAATATGTACATAGGTACTGCTGCATTTTCAGATCACTCATCAAGTGACGATCAACTTCAGCACCAGATACATCCAAAATGATAGGCAAAGAACGTGTCATATGTCCAGGTAGGGCATACTCTGGCATGTAATAGGTGGCAGTATTGGTTCATCTCATACATGTATCACTGATAGTTGTGTGTCCATGCTTCTTATGTTCCCAAATTTATAAATCCATTATGAAGAGAACTGTGTAACTTGACAACTGAAGTCAGTCAAACAATATTTCTAAAGAAAAAGAAAAAGAGCCAACAGTAGAGATCCACTTAATGAGTTCTTAGAAAATGTTCAGCTCAAGCTAATTAACATTCTGATTGGAACTTCAGAAAGAAAAGGCACATGGTTAAATAGTCACTTCACTTGTGTAACAATAACTTAAGTATAAAACACACAAAGAAAAATCATATGCATAGAATTAAATAAACAATTCTATCACACAAAAATAAAAAAACATGACATATTTATTCATCATAAAAGAAACAAATTATGGTTTGGACAGTTTTCAACTATCTCTTTAACATGATTGGTTTTAAAAAAAAACCAGCACACTGCTAATTTAAATAAAACGTGTCAAAGATTCATGGCCGGTGATAAAATATATTCAAATTTCCATTTGTTTCTTAAGTTAATGTTGTGGAAATGTTAAATAGCGTTCACCATCAAACACTGTTTCCCTCTTTAATGACTCCTTCAGGGCTCTGTTATTATTTAAAAACTATCACATGAAGCAAACTGCATGTTTTCAATCTGATAGTGGTTTGTGTTAATTTGTTTTACAATAAGCCTAGAACTGAGATTCCACCATGACACTTAAATTTAGTTCCCCTAGGGTCTATTTCACACATATTTTCATGGGAAATAGATGCAAATAAGTTATTTTTTTGTGATTAGGGGAATAGAGAATATAGACTGGATTATTAAATACTGCAACCTTTGCACACAAGGGAAAAAAGTCGTTACCAGTCTATTGTTACCTTTCAAATGTATCTGTTCTATCTCAACGCTTCAGCTGGGCAATAGGCTGGATAGTGTATTGAATCCTCAGAATAAATTATAAATCTAAAACTTCAGGGTTATTTACTAAGGTGGATTGGTTGGTCATGAAATATCAATCTAGCCCTTACATTGTAAAAAGCATAAAGCAGCAGGAATTTATTTTCTAATTTTATAATCATTACGGACAATTGTGCAGTGGAAGGATTTTTGATACGGAAGAGAAGAACATGACATTAGCTAGTTCTTTTTTTCGTGTTTATTTTTTATGGGTCTTTCAAAATATAGACAAGGAAGAAACTCCAACATACAAGAACATCATGGCACATACAATATCAAGGTAACACTTTGTTCCATTATCAAAACATGGGATAATATACAAAGCAATACACTTTTAGCTGACATTCAAAATGACATTTTTGCCACCAAATGCAAAGTAATAATTGTCAAGAATCTTGAGACTGTGAAATTCAGAAAGGAACGAAAATAATGGCAAGTGGGGAGAATGGGAATGAGAGGTCTAGGTGGTCATCTACAAACTAACTTCACATGAAGGTTGAGCCCCAACCCCCAGTAGATACTATTGATGCATATACTGGGGTGAGTGATGCACTAAAACGTTCTAACATCCATGTTCAGGCCTGTAATGCCCCAGGTTTGCTAAGCTGTACTTGGGCTTCTGCAAAGACATGTCATATGAGATCATGTGTATTGGGCATTCCTTTAAATACAATTAGGTGGGTTTTTTTTTAAATCTCAAAGCTATTTATTGAAACTAACATAATAAGCACAAGATACATTTCAAGTGATTCAGTGTTACAGCAACATTCCACTGTCCAAATGAGCAAAAAAAGTAAAAATTACGGTTTACTAAACATACCCCAGTTAATACAGGCAATCATTTTTCAAGCATGTATTCATTGAACTGCAGTCTTAGCAAGTCATTCCATTTAACCCAGGAAGAGCCTTTCACCCATTGTACAGCGCTATGGAATTTGCTGGCGCTATATAAATAATATAATACTAATAATTTGTGTTATTATCTAGATGCACACTTTTTTTTCTTAGATTGAAGTATTTTCAATGTGTTTTCATTACATATTACTTTTGTTTAGAAAAAAATCTCTTTAATGATAGTGTCTGCATATTGGTCGCTTCCTAAGTCATTGACCTCTGCTGAAGCAAAGACATAATGAGAGCAAGCTGTCGTTTTTAGCAGAGAACAATGAGACATGGCTAACGACTGGTGAGCAAGGACGTACAAAAGTGGGAAGTAGCAACAAAAAAACAGCAATAAACTAAAGTATACATTGTCCATGTCCACTCAAATTTTTTATGAAACTGTCCAATTAACGTAAATAATCAGATACCATATCTTAAATCAAGAACATTCCAATTTACTTAATAAAGGACATGAGATCATGTCGAAAGAGCTACTCAAAGGGACATCAGACTTTAAATTCTTCTACTGTCTATTGTTTTTAATGGAAAGATTACTTTTTGGGTGTTGGCTTAAACATGTTCTTCCAAAGCATATTTTGTAGAACTAAAAATGGAAAACAGTACTCAGTCAGTAAAAATATAATGAAAATCTGACTATTATTTTATTGGGGAGTTGTAACAATCCCATTGTATTTTTTACCATCATAACTCATCCGATCTTGCATGCATGAGTTTGTTCTATGTTGTGATAACCTAACCTCATTATGACCTAATCTGTGGATTTGTCTGCGTGTGGCTTCTCCTAACCATTCGTAATAGCCTCACAAGTTCTCCAGAAAAGACACAGAATGATTCCAAGCAAGTATCTCTAAGATATTGGAACACTATGTGTGAGATTTTTCTCCATAGTTTCTTTGAATAAATTCTATGAAAAACCTGACTCCTTGGTCCAGTATACATAATAATTTCATTTATTACTCTTTCAGTGAATGTGCAGCAAAGAGTTGTGACACACAAAATTAGATGATTTTTTTCCTTAATTATGTAGCTCCGGCACATTATCTCATTATCATCCACCTGTAAATCCAAGGGGTGGAGGAAGAGGAAGTCAAATTAACCATTCCTACTTTTAAAGTCACTGCCCATGAGGGGCAATATTTGTCCTAGTTTAATGTGGATCTATGGGGCTCCTGTTTTTCATTTTTAAGGGTATTTCCAGGGCATTTCTCACAAGGTTTTTCACTAAAGTGAGATTTTCAAATTTTAGTTTAAAGTAGCTGAACTGAAAATGTTTTTTTTACCAGTGGTGCTATTTTTGCCTTCATTTTGAAATTCCCTTTGAATTATCTTTAAATACCCACTTTACTGAATAATGTTGTTAGTTATTGATGGTTTTCTTTTGATAAATGAAGATCACAGCCCACCTCAAAATGTATTAGACTCAGCAAGGACAATTCCAAATTTTGACTTTAATCTCTCTGTTCCACTTTTTTTTTATTTTTTATTAAGGGATCATGAAGGATCACAGGAGATCACAGCAACCGGCAATAGATCACTGTATTCGAGAACAGTTCCTGTATTTAAGCTTAAAGGAACGCTATAGTCAGCTAAACAACTTTATCTTAATGAAGCAGTTTAGTGTATAGATCATGCTTCTCAGGTTTCACAGCTCAATTCACTGCCATTTAGGAGTTAAATCATTTTGTTTCTGTTTATGCAGCCATTGTCACACCTCCCCTGGCCCTGATTGACAGAGCCTGCATAAAAGAAGACTGGTTTAACTTGCAATCAGCTGAAATTTACCTTAAACAATTGTATTCCTAACTATAAGATAAGGCTAGGGACTAATGAAAGTTTTTAGAAAATTGGGCAGACTAGATGGGCCGAATGGTTCTTATCTGCCGTCACATTCTATGTTTCTATGTTTCTATGTATCTCTTTCTCTGTAAATTGAACTTTAATTACATACAGGAGGCTCTTGTAGGGTCTAGCAAGCTATTAACATAGCAGGGGATATGAAAATCTAAATTAAGCAGAACTTGCAATAAAGGAAGGATAAACTTTAGATGACTCTTTACAGGACGTGTTTAGGAAGGCTGTGCAAGTCACATGCAGGGAGGTGTGACTAGGGTTCATAAACAAGGTGATTTAACTCCTAAATGACAGAGAATTGAGCCTGCAGGGACATGATCTATACACCAAAACTGCTTCATTAAACTAAAGTTGTTTTGGTGACTATAGTGTCCCTTTAAGTCTGTCTTTCCCCCTCTTCTCTCCTAATGTCTCTTTCTCACAAGCTGTTCTAATGTATCTCTTTTATAAGCTCCAATGTTTTCTATGGGTCTATAACATTATATGAGTTTAGAAATTCAGTTAATAGGATACTTTGGGCTTTTTCTAAATTACATTTTCAGCTACACAAATGACTGTCAATAGACTGTGAAGTCACCTAAATATTCCTGATTGCTTTTCATTATTAATGATTTAATTATAATAATTTTATGTGCACACACCTGCACCCTTAGCATGTTATAAAAGATACCAAGTTCGCACTGTCACACTAAAAGAGATGACCCCTCACAAAAAAAGCTTCTATCTGCACCATGTAGTCTGTTGGGTGGAGAAGAATATAAAAGGGTCCCAAGAGATTCCCATTCTCCTGGACCCCCATCATTAACAAAAAGCCCCTCTCCATCTCCCAAAAATATGTTCCTAGTTAATCCCTATTCCCTAATACTAATAATGGTTAAGTGGATCCCAAAAAATCTTAATGTGTATAAACTGCAAAAAAATTTTTTAATCATCTCTCATCTCTCTTCAGCCCTATAAAGGGCCAATTAAAAACATATTATAACCTGAAATAGCTGTTAGAAAAATAGATGAGATGCAAAAATAGAGTATTTATTTATTTATTTATTTTAAATATTGTTTTGTTCTACAGTAGCTGGTGTGCCAGATATTGTTACCTCCCTTTAATTGCACCTACCATGGAATGAAACACGCGGACAGCTTCATACATATACACATGCATTGAGACACACAGTAACTCACACACACAAACCTATAAATACAAACACACACTGATACATACATACATATCTACACTCAGACACATAAACAGAGCTGGAAATAGATTCATAGTGTGTGTGTATGTGTGTGTGTGTGTGTGTGTGTGTGTGCATATGTGTGTGTGTGTGTGCATACACGTATGTTGGTCCCCTGTACATGTACATTGAAATCAATGGTAGCTGTGCTGCTCACCTCTATGCGGGAAACAATGAGCTATATGTGCAAGATTCCGACAACACCACTTAGTATGTATTTATACCTTATATGTAAGCAACAAAGTGTAACTTGCCAGATACTACTACAATTACATTGCTCTGTCTATATTGTTTGTGTATGAGGAGTCTTTGAAGCCCACCCAGGTGGTGTAATCTGTGCAGTATCACAAGCTCCAGTGTAAAAAAATGTAAAATTAAGGCTCTGGATGTAGCTGATCCCAGGTTTGTGTTTTATTAGATAACCAGTCTTACTGATAACCTCAATGTATCCCACCCAAAATGATATCTAGATCAGTATATTTAGTAACTAGCAAATCCAGTGCCCGCAGATAAACAAACTCTGTATTTGTTTTATAACTTTTACTACATCTTCCAACATTAATTTCTGCTGTTATTTCTCATTAGATCCCCCATGCGCTGATTTTTTTCCTCTCCGGTCGGTGCTACAATCCCACCTCTTGCCAGTGAAATGCAAAACACTATAGGCGTTTTCACGATAAAAAGCAATAACCACTATTCAATTTGACAACCGGTGGACTTTCCTTCGTCTGTATAAAAATGGTAAATTCATTTTGTCAATGTTTTCTCCAGCACAGAAAATAATTCCTTTCCGCCTGTGCTGTTTTTTCCTCGTCTCACTTTCTCTGTTTTCATGTATATTTTTCTTAGTTTTCCCAAATGGGAAAAAAACAAGCGTGCAAATTGCAAACACAGCTCAAATGGATTGGATTTAAGCTGTGGAAATAGGGTGTTAACACTTCCTGTAAAATAGAAATACAAGGAAAAATAACTTATTTTGCTTAAAAGCTGAAACGTACTCAGTTATGATTTATTTACCAAAAAGTGTTGTTACCAACAGCCACGGGCGTTCACCCCTCAAGACCTAATGAATTGTGCGTAGAATCGGACCATGTTCAACAAAGGAATTTCTTAAGATCTATTGCAGGATTTTAAATCCTCACCGAATTCAAAAGAGGATAACAAAAATAAAAATAAAGGTTTAACGTAAAACCACACATTTTACTGTCTTACTTGCAACCACAAAAGATATCAGTCACAGATTCTTAGAGCAAATTATCTGCCATTTCAGCCCAACAATATCTTAGGAAGTAAACTTTCTGCAGAGGAATAAGCAGGTATTATTATTCAGCACTGGCCCATCTAGTCTACATGTTCGCCTAAAGGATCATACATTTTATTCTGCTGAGCAAACGTTAATAAAAGTGTAAAATATCTGTTTCTGCCTGTGTGAAAGCCATAGAAAATGTAATTCTTTCTGTAATATTTATATCTGGGGATGTGGTTTAGGTGGGACATATGCAATGGGGCATTTTGTAGTTCTGGGAAGATCCAGCAGTCATTTAATGAATCCTGATTGCCCTTGCTGTTCTGTTGTGCCCTCCTGAAGCCCATGGAACAGCAAGCTAGGAGGAATGGGCCTTGACAGAGCTAAGAGGCAGGCCTATGATTGAGGTGTGGTTTGATTGGTGGAGGTCAGTTAGGGGAGTGGCCTAAGTTTCCCATATAAAAATCGGCCATTTTAATTCAGGTTCCATTTTAATTTTAAATCCCTTACCTGTTGGTAGCTGTCCCGCCCACCGTCCCTAATTTCAGTTTGTTGATGGCCAAGCGGTATGGCTCCTCCGTTTTGTCACGGCGGCGGGGGATGGATTAGGTTAATTGGGGGGTAGGTCGGTTTTTGGTAAGTGGGATAGGTCAGGAGGAATACTTACCTTTGGATTTGGTGGTAGGTTCGAGCTCGTCGGTAGCTCCGAACCTGGGGTTGTAGGGGTGTCTCGGTATGCCCCTACACTGGAAATGGATGCCCTTGGTGGCTGGGATAATGGTGTAGGGGTGTCTTGGTATGCCCCTACAGTGGAAAGGGATGCCCTTGGTGGCTGTGATAATGGCGTAGGGGTGTCTTGGTATGCCCCTACAATTGGAAATGGATGCCCTGGGTGGCTATGTTAATGTTTATGTTATTTATACTATGTTATATGGTTATATGGATGTATTCTGTAAAATGGTTTAGGTCATTGTCTTGGTGTATAGTTATGTTAATTTGGGGGATGTCTTCCTAATCGTTGTTGACAATGACCTTTTAAATTTATATTTTATTATTTATATATTTAATAAAGCCGTGGAATATTTTGCCAAAAATTAATGTGTCCATAATTCTTGAAGGTCTCTAATTGGTTTATACCAGGAATAGGCCAAAAGGAAGATAATGCGCATGTCATGTTTAATCTTAAGTTTGTGCACTGTGATTAACTAATCTTTTAATGGACAGGTGGGCTATTTTTGCATCTAGGCCCAAGATTGTGGGTATATATCCAGGGTCAGATTTGCCACAAGGCCATGGTAAGGAGGGGAGGGGATCATACACTTTTATGCAGATCCTGTCACCACACCACACCCCCTGTCACCCCACTACAAACGCTGCAAATCCACCACAAGCTCTGTCATCCCATTTCAACCCTGTTACCCCACCATAGCCCCTATCACTCCAATACAGTCTGTTTCATCCCACTATAGTCCCTGTCACCCCAGTATAGTGCCTGTCACCTAGCTCCTGTTACACCACTACAGCTCATATGACCCCACTATAGCTCTTGTCACCCTACTACAGCCCCTGTCACCTGACTATATCCACTATCCACTCTACAACAGCCCATATCCTCCCACTGCAGCCATTATTTCCCTACTATAGTCCCTGCCACTATCCACCCACAATAATCCCTATCTTTTTACTACAGTCACAATTGCCCAGCTATAGATTGTACTCTCTACTACAGCCACTATCCCCCCTCTATAGCCACTATCCTATCCACTACTATTCTTGCCACTATAGCACCTATCCCCCACTATAGCTCCTATCCCTCCACCATACCCACTATTTCCCACCAAAGCCCCTATCCCCCACTATAGCCCTAATCCTCCCACTACATCCCACTATAACTACTACACCATACTAAAGCCCCTATTCCCCAACTACAGCCCCAAATTCAACACAACAAGCACCATAGCTGCTATGCCCCAACCAAAGGCGTTATCCCTGACCGTAGCCCTAATTCTCCCACTACATTCCACTGTAACTAATACACCATACTAAAGCCCTTATTCCTCCACCACAGCCCCAAATACAACACAACTAGCAGCCTACACACACACACACACACACACACACTCCCAGCTCTGCCACACTTATCACCCAACTACCAACCCAGTCACATTCACCAAATAATCATACACCAAACTACTATATATATATACACACAAAAAAGTTTGGCGTATTCAACTGCATGCATTTAGACTACTATATATACATATACACAGAATAGTTATAGTATATATATCCGGGGTACATATATCACCTGTAGATAATTGTAATTAAGTGTGACTCTCAAGCAATGTTTATTCCCACCACCTTTTATACCAGGTTGTTTTAAATGTGGACTTTTCACTTTCGATTTTTGTCTTGAAAACAAATTCGATTTTTTGGGTATTATTTAAATTATGTGTGTGTGTGTATATATATATATATATATATGCATTTGCTGTACGCATTTTTGCTTTTTTTTTTTGCTAAGAATTTAATTCACGGATGTAGAACCTAACTGCTCCCCCCGCCCCCCCCCCACGCCTCACCTCCCTGATCAGGTCAGGGTCCTCTTCATCTACTGTTCCCGTATGTCATACATAATTTTGTTAGAATTAAATGTTTGTCCTGATTACCCATAGTGCAGCGCTGTAGAATATTTTTCTGCTACATAAAAAAATTGTAATTTTAATTGTACATTATTATACATAATATACATAATTATACATAATTATTAATGTACTAATTACTGCTTGGTTGTGATGTATTTGTCCTTATGTATGGTCTACGGTAGAAATGTATTATCTGGTAAGTGTAAAATTATCGGTAAAGAGCTATAAGTTTGTGAATAATTTGCATTAAATGATGCTGTGCAGTTTGTTTATAATAAAGATAGAGTAACTTTGTTTAAAATAAACTCCTATAGGTCGTTCTTGCTCTAAGCACTTTGCTATCTTCTTAGCACTTAACCTCTGGAGGTCATGTTTATCAGATTCTAATGACAAAATGTAAACCAAGAAAGTGATAATGCTTCTGATGTCTGGATATTTTATTTTATGTTAAAGGAACACTCCAGGGTGGATTTAGCTCCCATTTATAATGAAATATGTATATAATGCATAATATTTTCAAGCTGAATTTTTTTTTTTAAATCTAAATTTCCATCATTTGCAGATTTTCCCGAGAATTCGTGTCTCTTGAAATCATATCATTGAACATTTGCTATTATTCTTGTTCATTTATTATTTAAAGTCAGCGGTAAAGCTACAGTGTGCATTTTTACCTGAGGCTTTATAGACTTAGATTAGACATTTTGCAGTTTCTAGAATGATAAAAAAATTTTTTAAATTATTATGATTATTATTATTGAAGTCGTATCTGCTTTGTGCACCCAAGGTGAGTGTCCCTTTAACTGTACTTTAAAAGAAAAATGTTTTAGAGTTGTATATTTGTATATTTAAATAGGCAGTAGCACCATGCATTCAGTGTTGCAGTGCATCAAAATGCTAGATGTATTATTTATAAGATGGTCTAATGTCTGATATTTTGTAAAAGTAAAGGCTATCAGTCGTTTCTTCTTTTATTCTTCAATAGGCTACTTTAACAATTTTCACTCCCCACCAAATAATAAGGAAATAGACTTAATTTGTCCCTTCTAAGTGACATCAGAAACTGCATGAGTTGGCAGTAAAACGAGAACAATTATCAGCTTGGGGAAAATTATGTATGCTGAAAAAAAGCTGTGATAATTGACATTGATAATTGACTAAATTGTAAACTACTGGGGATTGTGATTTCACTTTTATATGGGATTGAAAAAAACGTATTTCCTTTTTTTTTTTTATTTAACAAAAAAAATTCATAAAAAAGATCATAGATCATATCATTACATTACATTACATTAACTATAGCCCTGGCTTCTGCAGTTATTGCTAATCCACCTTTTTTCCGTGTTGCAGGTGCATTTGATTGGACCTCTGTCCAATTATTATTATTATTAATGTATTATTGCCTAATAACCCAATGCCATATTTCTCATGGAGAAGCATTGGATTCACACCAGCAAAAGAAAAAAAAAATCATTATAAGTTGTACCTGGCAACATTTCACGTCAAGGTGCTTGCACCATAACTACATCAGCAAGCTTAGAGGGACCATTTAAGCATTTTTCAAGATGCTCTGCCAGTCAAAAGCCAACAGCAGCTACAGTGAAGATTGGTCGTGTCAGCTGAGGGTCTTCACATGTGTTGCAAGAATCTTGCAGACTCGAGGTTAAAGTCTAAGAATTCCATGTTTAGAGCTAATTGCTCACCCAGATAAACAATGTGTCATTTCATGGGTGCTGCTTAGGGTATTTAACGGCGAGAAAATAAATAATTAATAATCTTGTCAGCACAAGAGATAATGTTGTTAACATTAATGGTGACCTGATGACATCCAAGTCTTCCTTATAAAGAACTTGCTATGGAAGAAATGCTTCTAAATGTGGCAGTACAGGAAGCTTGGCACTTATCTCAGTGTAGTAAATAAGCCGTATGCTTTTTAAAATTTAAAAACACCTCATGTTTTCTTTAATTGCTTTCTTGCGAGGCAGATTTGCGGTTCAAAAAATATTCATACATGAATGAAAACAAGAAGGTTAGATGCAATGCCATTTCAGACAATTAATTTACACATTTTATGTTGGTGCAAATCTACTTACTATTCACAAGTAGTGATGTCCCGAACGGTTCGCCAAACGGTTCGCCATGGATGGTGAACATATGCGGTAAACTTTGACCCTGTACCTCACAGTCAGCAGACACATTCCAGCCAATCAGCAGCAGACCCTCCCTGCCAGACCCTCCCACCTCCTGGACAGCATCCATTTTACATTCATTGTGAAGCTGCATTCTTAGTGAGCTGTCCAGGAGGTGGGAGGGTCTGGGAGGGAGGGTCTGCTGCTGATTGGCTGGAATGTGTTTGCTGACTGTGAGGTACAGGGTCAAAGTTTACCGCATATGTTCGCCGTCCGTGGCGAACCGTTCGGCGAACTGTTCGGGACATCACTATTCACAAGACATCTCCATGATTTCACGTGTCCCTGAGAGTTCTTTTAACAAAGGGAGATGCTAGTATTTATCAAAGTGTCATGGAAGGTTTTGCTGCTTTTTTGATATAACTCAGTGGCGTACATACCGGGGTCGCAGGGGTCGCGGCTGCGACCGGATCCTGTATGCACGCCAGTGTGGCCAGCCTCTTCCACTGGTCCCCAGGGAATCCCCTCAGCTATCCCAAAGGTACTAAGGAAGCTGGGGGATTAAATAAAAAAAAACATGTTTATGTGTGTGTGTTTATGTTAGTGTGTGTTAGTGTGTGTTAGTTGTTAGTGTGTGGGTGTCTGCTAGTGAGTGTCAGTGAGTGTGTTAGTTTGTGTGTCTGTTATTGAGTGTGTGACTGCTAGTGAGTGTCAGTGTGCGTGTTAGTTTGTGTGTCTGTTATTGAGTGTGTGTCAGTGTGTGTGTTAGTTTGTGTGTCAATAAGTGTGTGTGTGTCAGTGAGTGTGTTACTGTGTGTGTCTGTTACTGAGTGTGTTTGTTGGATTAACCCTCAGTGAAACATAGCAGTTTCTCTGAAACTGCTATGTTTTCAGCTACAGGGTTAAAACTAGAGGGACCTGGCACCCAGACCACTTAATTGAGCTGATGTGATCTGGGTGTCTGTAGTGGTCCTTTAAGTGTGTGTGCATCTGCATGCACTGGCTTACATACCGTGGTCGCAGTGGTCGCAGCCCTGCGACCAGGTGTCCTCCGCCATGTGTTGCGGCCCGGCCCGTGCAGAGTAAGCCAGCCAAAGGATCAATTTTCGCACCGGGGCCCCATGGGTCATGTGTACGCCACTGATATAACTTAGTGATTTTGGTCTTTTTTTTCATTGATTTTTCCCCAGCCGTCTTTTTTTCGGTTGTGCCAGGTGTGTTGCTACATTTCAAAAACACCTGGGGTTCGAGCTCACCCCTTCCCCACCAATTTTTTTTTCCTTCAAATTATTTAGTTTAATGTTTCAACAATCTTTAAAACATTATATAACAATATCCCAGTGAGTAACACCAATAGTAATAGATACTCTGACACCTTAGTGAGTTTTCCCTTTAACCACACAAACAAACATACAGAAATATACATACAATATAAGGGGGAGTGTCTTTACATTAATTAAAATTGTTCTTAAGTTGTTCTTCAAACAGAGAGCCAATGTGATGGCTCAGAAGTTCAGCTTTGTGGGTGCTAAAGGGACCCACTCCCTTCCTTGTACTGGCAGGGGTTTCCAAACAATAGGATATCCTCACAGTATGCAGTAGGAATAAAGTGCTTTATTATAAAGTGCACAAAATATACATAAATTAAAATAGATAAAAAACCTTACAATTGTGAAGGTAAGTCCTTTGGTAAAGTCTTATAAAGTGCAAAACACGTTTCGCACCGTTTAGAGGCTTCCTCGGTTGCTAGTTGTTCTTGTGTGTGGATTCGTTTTAAATAGCTCTGCTTTGGCGGTCTTTTTGCTGTCCTCGGTCGGCATTCAGTGAAATATTATTTGTAATAGTGAGCAAAATAAAATTGTTCAAACATTGCTTTATTTGATATTTCTCTATAAACTCCCCCAACAGAAAGATGGGGATATGTCATGACTTATCACTGCCTTTCTAGGTTATGTCCGCTGCTTCTCCATCCATGGACACCATACTGGTGGTGCTCACCACGATGAAATCACAGCTGGATACAAAGCACAAGCTGAATGTAGCCAGATATTCAATATGATCCAGCCAAACTTCCTAAGTAACAGAAGCGTGTTCAGCAAAGCTCTGTTCCCCAGCACCCCTTCCTTATAGTCACCTGGGGAGCATCTTCTCCCTCTAAGTAGCCTCAAATTCCAGGTTTTGTTTTGGTTCAGAACTTGTACAATTTTCTCCGTCGTTAAAGGTTAAGAACCTTATTTTAAAAATGAGATGAGACAGGATCATATGATAAGCTTCCTTTTCCTTTGCCTCTATAACATCTTGTCTTGTGTCCTCTTCGTGAAACATTTGAAGAATAGACAAATACTGTATGTTTTACAGATAATAGTTTGCAAGTGATATGTTTGTTCATTTTTCAATGACGGCGTAAAAATACAAGCCACCACACATCCAAAATTATTCTGATATGATCTAAAAAAAAACCTTCCAAACTCTGTGATTAATCACTAAATATTAGATCTTAAATGCCAAGTTTGATTGTATTATATGATTCACATATCCAAAGTCAAACCGTAGGAGCCTCTCCCACTTAATGTTAAACATGGCCAAAATGTGCTTATAATTACAGAAGAAAATACATTTTAATTTTTAGATTTTTTTTTTTTAAATGTATTTTGTGCAATGCAAAGCTAGGGATAACAGTAGCGGTTTCTTACATTAACATTGCAAATAAATGATTTATTTTTAACAAGTCTGTAATGTGCTTATGAAGCTATGATATTTTGCTTTGTAACTTTGAAAAAAGCCCTCTAACATGTTGTTTCACTGTTGATGTATAAACTGTAATGTTTTATTGTATATCGTAAGCACCTTTTCCACAACTTTATTGTGTATTATCACAAACTGCATTATTATCTATTCGAGTTGCTAAAGGTAAGAAATTAATATTATGTTATTGATTTGCAAATTATTGGAGAGATGGATAATTTACAGCTTCACTTCATTCCAGAAATAACTGTAAAGTAGAGGAAGTTGGTAGAACTAATTAATAAAGTCTCCAGATTTGTAGTTGTAGAATCACCATGGCTCTCTAGATATTTCCAGACAATTATAAAGGCCTTGGTTTAATATTTTGGATAAGCTATTTTCAAATTATTTAATATTTTTGGATAAACTTTTCAAAAATGTATAATATCTAAAAAAAAATACATCAAAAATATAAAATATTATTCTACATATTTATCCATAACTATTAAATAATTTTAAAAGATTATCCAAAATATTAAATTGAGGCCAATGTATGAAAGCAAATTTTATGTTATCTTATTTTATTTATATATATATTTAATATTACACCAGCATTCCTTTACTGCTGTAGTCACTTTCATTACTCTGAAAGTAAAATGTATTTCTTCATATATGTTTTGAATCACATTCCCTTTAACCAAGCCATTTGTCATAGGCACCAGTATTTTAAGGTTAATTGTTATACATTTGTGACATTGTCCCTTTCATTGTGGATCAGACAGCTGATATTTTCAGCATGTGTTCCGTGACGTGCCCCGCATTTTTTAGGATACAGAATACTTTTTTGTTGTCCTGTTTGCTGGTAGATATTGTTATTTCTGTTTCAGATTAGAAAATAGCAAAAAATTAGATAATAAAACTTTAATTAGAATATCATTTTTCACTCGTGTTTATGAATTGACAAGGAAGGGGGGATATAACTGCTGCCCATGGTAAGGGATGGGCTATATATGGATACAATGTTACAAAAAGGTGATCAAATAAAAAGGGGTTCAGATGCAAGGATTATTACCATCTAAAAAAAACAGCTTACGGTATAGGAAGCTCTTCCCACCCTCTCTCACTCTCATGGTTTTTGGTTGTTGTTGTGTTTTTTGGTGTTGCTTCTGTTTTTCTTTTTGTCACAGCATGTGGTTTTCCTAGCCAGTGTAAGTGATGGATGTGCCGATTTGGCTTGGGGAGTCGCAGCCTGCTAGAAGGTTGTCTGGGACTATGGAGAAAATATGGAGAGAACATCTCCTTCTATTATTTATACTTACATATATGGAGAGCACTATGGGCCTTCTTCTTTTCTTTTATTGCATATAACCTACAATACAACTCCAGTCAGAGGGATTTCCTACAAGTGGGGAGTTTAAATACCACTGTACGCTGTTTTACAGAGAGCTGGTTATAGCTCTAAAAGATGTGCGTTGGCAAATGTTTATCTCACTGTTGTCTACAGTCCATGGACTTACTATTTTGCACTATTGGTTTCCTATGTTTTCTTTTACATATGCTGCTGATGTTTGAAGTCACACCATAAACATCTTTTGAACACTTGAAGACTTTTATGCTCCAAAAAGACTTTTTACCTCTTATATTTGGTACCTTTGTATTTTTTTTTTTTTCCATATTTAGTCTTTATTTTTGCCAACAGCATGAAAACATATTGCGTTACAGTCAGATACTTTCAACAGGTATGTGCATTATTACATTACAGATATACATGCCGTCATTATGGTTCATTGTTTACAGTGGATACTTTGTACAGCATGTGGTACATTCATTTCTCTGCTTGCATTGTGATATGGGCACATTATTTGCCCCTAGAAATGCGTTGACTGCAAAACCATGTAGTGATCAGTTTGTCGTTTGGGGTGGTCGGCCTTTTATAAGGGGAGGGGGAATGGAAACACAGGGGGGAGAGGGGGTTGGGGGAGACCGTAATTTGGGTGGGGAGATCTAGGATTCCCAGTTTTTCTTCCCAGTATTTTAGCTTTCAGCTGTGAGGTAAGTATTATCTGAGGTGAGTGCTCTACATGGGGAGATACTCATGTCCTAAGGTTCCAACTTGCCCATTTCCCAGCGTACTTTCTTTCCTGTCCCTGTACCCTACTAGCCATCCTCTCGTAGGAGCTTATGACATCCACTCTTTCCATGAGTGTAGCCATGGTAGGTATTGTCTGGCTTTTCCAGTTTTGTGCTAGTAAGATTTTTGCTACTGTGAGGATGTTTATCAGTACTACCTTGTGGGGGTGTGATGACAGACCAGGAATCATGTGTAGCAGGTAATGTTCTGGACGCAATTGAACAAGGAGACCTGTAGTGTTCAAAATAAGGTTTTGGATCTGTGTCCAGTATGCACCTAGTGCGTGACAGTCCCAGAACATGTGTAGCATGGTACCCGCTCCCCCCTCACAGCGCCAGCAGAGCTCAGATGTGCCCTTGTAAATCTTTGCTAGTCTATGTGGGACTAGGTACCATCTCATGGCTATTTTGCAATATGCTTCCCACAGCGAGAGGCTTTTGGAAGCGCCCTTTGTATTGGATAGTGCCTCGTACCATTGTGCCAGAGTTAGTTGGTAACCCAGTTCCCCTTCCCATTGCTTCATATAGGATCTTTTCTCACAGGACTTTGGCTCCAGGAGAGCGTTGTAGCACATGGATAGAGGTTTTCCAAGCTTAGCGGTGAGAGCCCTATTGAGTGGTAGGGGCGGGTTCATGGACCCTGTACTAGGTTTGCGTATGTGTGGTAACAGTATGTTTTTAGTTCTAAGGTAGAGGAACACATCCCTTTGGGACAGGGAGAATTCCCTCTGGAGATCAGGGAACAGTTTGAGTTCGTTTCCCTCTAGTAGGTCCTTAACTCTGTGTATTCCCCTGGCTATCCAGCTTGCCATAGGTAGGTCTGGAGAGAATATGGTCAGGATCCCTAGGGGAGCTTCCCTGAAGAGCAAATGTGGGTCTAATATTAGATGACTCCAGGTTCGCCACGAGCTCAGCAGAAACCTGGAGCACCGTGGGAGGTACGTTCCGTCAGAGTTGGTGGGGGCGCTGGCCCATAATGTGTGGGACGTGTTATGTGGGTGCAGGTAGGCATCTTCCAGTGTGAGCCATAGTGGCTTAGGGGAGCTGTCTTGAAGTCTCAGTATGCGTACTCCCTGTGCTAAAATCGATGCCCTGTAGTACGTCTTAATATCAGGTAGACCCAGCCCCCCTTTGGTGAAAGCAAAGCTCAGGTTTCGTTGGGCCACTCTCGGGGGTTTTCGTTTCCAGACATGCGCATTTATAACAGATTGCATTAATTTTATTAATTTGTTGGGCAGTGGTATTGGTATCGTACGGAAGAGATATAAAATATGGGGCAGAGCCATCATTTTAATCGTATTTACCCGGCCCAGCCAGGATATCTCTAGGTTTTCCCATTGTTCTAGGGTCGAATTTAGTTTGTTTATGACAGGGTAGTGGTTTTCTTTAAGAACGGTCTGGTGGGATTTCGTCAGTTTGATCCCCAGATAAGTGAGAGACGTTTTACGCCAGTCAAAGGTGTAGTCAGAGGAGAGCTGCGTTTGCGTTTGGTGCGTTAGGTTGATTGGTAGTGCTTGCGTCTTAGTAGTGTTATTCTTATAGTAGGAAACCCTTCCATACTCGCTAAGAAGGCCTAGAAGGGTAGGGATGGAGCTTGTGGGTTGTGTTATGAACATGAGTATGTCATCGGCAAATAAAGCCAACTTCTGCATACCCCTTGGTGTCGACAGTCCACAAATTTGTGCATTATTATTTATATGTTTCGTCAAGGGTTCGAGACAGAGGATAAAAATGAGTGGTGACAGCGGACAACCCTGGCGCGTGCCATTATGTATTGTAAAGGGTGCGGATAGAAAGCCGGTACTAAAGACCTTTGCCGATGGGCATTGGTAAAGTGCCATTATACTTTTGAGGAAGGCTGGTGGGAGCCCCATTTTGGCCAGAGTTTGTTCCATGTATCCCCAGTGCAAGCGGTCAAACGCCTTTTCAGAGTCCAACGCCAGCACCAGGCCCTGTTGAGAGGATTGGTTCGCCCAGTCGATGAGATCTAGAAAGTGGCGGGTGTTGTCACCCACTTGCTTACCCGGCACAAATCCCGCCTGCTCAGCGGAGATAAGTGTAGGGAAGAGCCTTTTGACCCGTGTGGCTAGCAGTTTAGCGTATAATTTAGTGTCCGAATTAAGAAGGGATATCGGCCTCAGATTGGCACACTGATTTGAGGGTTTGTTAGGTTTGGGTAATGTGACAATAAAGGCTTCTAGCATTTCTCGGGGCATATTTCCTGTCTGTTTAATGTCATTGAATAGTTTTAGGAGGTGGGGTGCTAACTGGTCTGTGTATTTGATATAGTAGTAATTGGAGAGGCCATCTGGACCTGGGGATTTGTGCTTAGGGAGTGATTTAATAGCTTCCCTGATTTCTTCGTCAGTAAAGGGACAGGTCAAGTATGCACTCAAATCTGGAGATATGCAGGGAAGGGAAGCTTTTTCTAGGAAAGAATCTATTTCTGCTGTGGTAGGTTGGTGTGTTGCTGGGTCTGTATGCAGTTGGTATAATGACGCATAGTAATCCGCTAATGTATTCACTATGTCTTGGGGGTTGTAGATTTTGTCACCACTTTTGGAGAATATGTAGGGAATCTTGGATTGGAGGTATTTTTGTTTCAGGCGGCCAGCTAGCAGTTTGCCTGCTTTATTCCCTAGTGTATAGTGAGATTGTTTCAGGTATCGCATTTGCTTCTCAGTCGTTTGTAGTTGCAACTCGCGTAATTTGGTCTTGAGTGTCTGTAGTCGTGTGTGGATTTGCTTGGATGGGTTTGACTTGTGGCGGAGTTCTGTGTCTGTAATTTCTTGAATGAGTTTTGTGTGTTCTATGCCCGCTGCTCTTTTGGTGTTGGCTCCCAACTTGATGAATTCTCCCCTCATAACTACCTTGTGTGCGACCCATTGTGTTGCCAGTGTGGTTTCACAGTGTGTATGAGCCTCAAAGTATGCTTCTATTGTGTCTCTCAAGTGCGTAAAATGGTGCGGGTTGTCTAGTAGGGCCTCGTTCAATCTCCAAGTGCCTCTCCCCCTCGCTGGGTGTGGTATTTTCATTGTTATTTCCAAGGGGGCATGGTCCGACCATATGATGGGGCCAATGTGCATGTCTATAGCGTGTGGCAGTGTGCTCTTGTCGAAGAGGCAGAGATCAATTCTGGAGTACGTCATGTGGACTGAGGAATAAAATGTATAATCTCTTATACCCGGGTATAAATTACGCCACACGTCATAGTAGTCAGAGGAGTGCAGCAGGTGTGTCAAGTGTCTGCTCAAGGACAGAGAGACTTGTTTAGGAGGTCGGTTTTGTACCCGCTGCATGTCTATGTGCGGGTCGGGCGTGCACATAAAGTCGCCACATACAATAGTGTGTCCCGTTTTGAATTGGTCTAATTTGCGGAACGCTTTGGTCAGGAAGTCTTTTTGCGTGTCATTTGGAGCATACAGGGAGGCTACCGTCAGTTGGAGGCCGTTTAATGAGCCCACTAATATTAGCAGCCTGCCATCTTTGCTGACGTATTGTTTGGCTGGCGTAAATACCCAGTCCCCATGAAAATATATTGAGACCCCTTTGGACTTAGTTGTAGCCATGGCGTGATAAGCTTGACCATATTGTTTGAACTTAAAGGTAGGTGGTTTACGTATAGTGAAGTGAGTCTCCTGGAGACACACTATGGCCGCACTGGAGCGAAACATTTCTTGTGATAACAACCTGCGTTTATGCGGGCTATTGAGACCCTTGACATTCATGGAAAGAATTTTTAGGGTATTATCCATATTGTGTGGGTAACAGTTTGCTAAATCGTGGGAAGCATGTTTGCTTTGACAGTGGTATAGGTCTGCTAGGAGGGGGTGGAGTGACAAGGGAACATAGAAACTTTGGTAGGGATAACAGAAGTAAACTTTTCACAACATAACTAAAGTATTTACACAGCGCCCTCATGACGATCGGCGCCTTCTCCGGCTGAGACGCAGACCAGCCCTTTGTGCTAGTATCTGCGCTCATCCGTGGGGGTGCGCTCGGTGTTAAGAGCGGGGGTGAGGATGACTTATATGCTAATGAAGGGTACACAGCCCTTGCATAACCACTGCGTATTGCCCAGATATACATGTTGTCATACATACAGTCCCAGGGGCTCCCCCCTCCTCCCGTGCCAGCTACAATCAGCCAGTTACAGCACGTGGTCTGGCATTACATGGGCCATGTGCATTTTCCTAATACCATGTGTGTCAAATTGCATATGTCATAGTTACGTGAGGTAGGTCAACATAGCATATGCTGGGTGAGGAAAGAGTCCCTGGAGCAGAGTCCTTTATGCTTTAGTCGGCGATCCCGCCATGTGCCATTCTGCTTGCATTCTTCGTTGTGGTGCAGTAGCGGCCGCTACCGTCGTTTGTGTCGGGAACAGTCCTCATTCTCGTATTAGGCGCATGCCTACTTCTGGTTCATTAACCGTGTGATTCTTGTTGTTCCTCCATATTATGATTTTCGTCGGATATCCCCATCTGTATTGGATGTTGTGGTTCCTTAAGGTTTTTGTCACCGTTATAAACTCTCTTCTCCTGGCCTTTGTTAGGGCTGATAAGTCCGCATAGATGTTAATGTCGGTGTACGGTTCGGGTAGCTTGTCCAGGTTACGTGATGCAGACAGCAGAGCATTCTTTGAGGTGAAGTAGTGAAACTTTGCAATCACATCACGAGGCGTATCTTGCGCCAGCCTCGGTGGTCGTGGTAGTCGGTGAGCACGGTCCAGTAGCCATGTTTCGTCGGCTATATCAGGCTGTAAGGTGGTGCAAAGCCCTTTGAGAAATGAGGGAAGTTCCTCTAGGCCCACTTTTTCTGGTATCCCGCGGAATCTGACATTGTTTCTGCGGGACCGATCCTCCAAGTCCGCCAGTTTGCGTTTGAGCTGTAGTTGTTCCTCCATTAGGTGCTGTACTGTACTTGCCAGCTCATTCTGCTCACTGCAGAGGTCATCTGTGCGGGCTTCAAGCTGGTTTGTGCGCTCACCCAGGTCAGATATTTCTCTTTTTATTTCACTAGTCGCTTTTTTAAGGTCAGACTGAAGAGTGACCCGAAAGTCCTGTAACATAAGATACAACCGTTTTTCCGTCACTGGGGCGTCCGTGTATGGACAGGTTTCCCCTTCTGGCTCAGGTGTGCCTTCAGTTAATTGCGAGCAGGCTGGTCCGTCGTTGCCATCTTGTGCAGGCCGCATGCGGTCCTTCCTCGCGGATCGAATTTGATCCGTCAATTTAGTTTGTTTGGCTGGGGCCATGATTGCAATCTCGTTCCTGAGCTTATTTGCCTCTTGTGGGGCTGTGTATAATAGAAGTTGTTTGCGTTTATGCCATCCGAAGCGCGGAGCTCTCACTCCATGCGACCGCTTGCTTCGGCAGTTGGCCACGCCCTACCTTTGTATTTTTTTTATTGTATATCTCATAAATTTTTATTGCTATTTTAGTTATTTACCAGTTTTATTTGGCACAACCTGTAGTCGTTGTTCCGTCTGTTCAGTTTTCTCCTGAAGGGTTTAAGGGTTACCCTTTTTTTAGGTGTGCAGCCTCCATGTGATTAGTTATTGTAACGCTGTTCCACCCTTGCTCTTTTTTGTCCTAGAACATATGGATTGTCTGTCTGTTGGGAAATCACCCCAACAGCTGACAGGTGGAAGGAAAGCTGGCACATTATTTGATTTAATTAAAGCTGTGGCCGTTGCCCTTATCCAGTATCCAGGCGTCTTGTCGCTATTGGAGCAACGGGGTAATGTTATCGGTCAGCAGTCAAATGATTTCAATGAAAGATTGCAAATCAATTCTGATAAAGAGTAGAACATTGAACTAGAAAAGTACCTTTTAGTATCTCTAGATATTAAGCATACGATGAGCATAAAAACTATGATCACCCAACTTGCTGATACTTATTTAATACAAATTTACATTAAAGTCTGTATTGGTGAACCTGTGAATTGGAGATACTGTATGAGGAATTTACAAAGCCCTGAGCCATCTCGCCAGAGAATGCCACCTTCCACATTTTGCAATTGTACTCTGGTTCCAGTTTGTGTATGGACATCTACCAATTGTACAGCGCTGCTGAATTTGTTGGCGCCATATAAATGATAATCATAATAATTCACTACAATTTTTTTCAGTTCCAAATATATCAATTTTTTTTTCCAAAAATACAAAATAGCATTGCCACATCGTTGACATCTAACTGGCAACAATAGGACTAATAGCCAAGGAGTTATATTTTCTTCATATGACTTAAAATTAAGTAATTTTTCATATGAAATGTTATTGTTCTTGCGATTTTGTTTCTGGTTTTCTTGTATTGAAATAAAAAGACATTTATAAAAAAATTTTATATCCACTGTAATTTCTATATTGATTCTTAACAATAATAGTTAAATTACATTTTCACACTTGCCGTATCTTTCTTGCATGTGTGCAATAGTATATTAGCATTATTAAAACATGCTCGATTTTGAATCTGAGCTTTTATTGTCACCTTAATTAGCCTTTTTTATTAATGCTTTTCCTGCACTAATTGCTAGGTGGCGCTACATACAAGATATCAACTTTACCTTTCTGTATTTGTGGAAATCACCCATCATGTTCAGTTATAAAACCTTTTAATTTATGTAAAGTGAAAAGCAGGTGATACATGTTATTTCCACTGCTATTAGTTGTATTCCAATTGTTGTTAGTGTAAATAAATCATATATTCCTGAACAAAATTAGTTTTTCTATGGAATAATGAAAATGTTCTCTCTCTCTCTCTCTCTCTCTCTCTCTCTCTCTCTCTCTATATATATATATATATATATATATATATATAAATAAAGTTCTATACATATAAAACATAGAAAAACTATGGGGGGAAATTACCTATTATTATTATTATTATTATTATTATTATTATTATTATCTTTCATTGCAATCTTGGCTATGGCAAAATTAACAATACACACAGAGCTGTATGTATGTCAATTTTATTGTAGTTATATATAGATTGCTTCAATTGTCCTTAGAGTGATGCTGTTTCGCAAGGGTTAACACTTTCCATTATTTAGCTGATCCACTGTGGGGAATATTGGAATCCAGTAATTAATGCTACATACTGTTAAAAGATAGAGCATAGAGTGTTGCTATGTGTCAGAGGTGTGTGTCAAGCATCAGCCAAGTTCGTCGATATGTGAATTTGCGTTGCCTGGCCCGTTTAAGACATTGAAAAGAGTTTGCAACAGAATTTCGGAAATAAATGGAAATTTCTCATGCAGAATTTTTCATTATATCATTTTCAGAATGTTTGACTACACAGTGTTGCCTCTAAGAACTTTTACCAAAACGTTACAAAGACATAATGAATTAGATCAATTAACCAAGGCGCAGTCTCAACATGCTGATTGGATTGGAATACATTGTACCAGCATAAATTTCATACCAATATTGATTTAAAATGTGCATATAACAAATGAAAAGCGTACTGTATTACTTCTGAATGACCATCTTTTGTAGCTTTTCCCAAGGATTTAAGAAGCCTTCTCACATTCTCAAAAATTAAGAAGTGCGGTATTACTTGTCCTTGTTACATGGATTTGTATAGCATGCATATGTGTATATACCATCTCTAAATCCTCCTTATAAAAATATCAGTCATTCTTGGAATGCAGTATATTCATTCATTTAAATAGTTACAAAATAATATAGTTACATAGAAATATAGGCTTACAAAAGACTTAAGGCCATCACTGTCAGTTGTTCATAAAACCATATTACTGCTAAGGATGCAAAGAAGTTGAAAACATTTTAAACAATCTCCATTTTTTTACACACATTGAGGGGAACTTCTTGACTCCAGAGTGTCAAGCAGATTTATCTTTGGATTAACAAGTTGATACCCCACATGTTAACTATTGTATCTTTATATACTGTTTTTTCTATAAAAAAAAAAAGCAAGAGATATTTAAAAATCTGTACATAATCTGACAACATATCTTTAAACAGAGCATTCCACATCTTGTTTTTACTGTAAAGAACCATGTCCTCTGCCATAGGTGAAATCTCCTTATTTCAAGTCCAAATAAGTGACCTCTTTCCTTTAGCCCGCCCTATTAATGAACAGATTACCACACAGCTGTTTGTACTGGCCCTGTATATATTTGTATAATGTTATCAGAAATAAATCAATGAATAATACTATTATTATGGCAAGGAAGCACATGCAAGCCTTTTTTTATCTCTCATGTATGTTTTCCACTGACTTTTTTCATGGAATTAAAAGAATGGTTGCAGGTATTTTGCACATGTGATGCCAGAAGACTTTTTTTAAAG
This sequence comes from Pelobates cultripes, assembly GCA_933207985.1. Classification (NCBI taxonomy): domain Eukaryota; kingdom Metazoa; phylum Chordata; class Amphibia; order Anura; family Pelobatidae; genus Pelobates; species Pelobates cultripes. The sequence goes on along the minus strand of OW240921.1, from coordinate 91,086,041 downwards.
GGTGGGTTTGTAGCAGTGGATTGTGATATGGGTTGGTATGACTGAATTTCCCAAAAATGTCTCTCACTTTTGGATGGGGTGTTATGGTTCGACCATTCTCCTGGAGGATTTAGAGGGTAAACTGGATAAATCTGAATTTCCGACAAGATATTATGAATTGGTTATGCTTAGTGTTGGGGATTATTATATTGTTAGAGATTATTGGTAGGGTGAGATAACATGGGAATGGTTAACTTAACATGTTAGGTATTTGTATCGATAACTAAAATTGAGTATTTTTTTTTAAATTTGTCAATTCAGCCCTAAAATACACAGTTATTATGAGCTATTAGCATATAAACTCAAAGTAAGAGACAAAATGCAAACAAGGTTTCTTAAAAGAGGTACTCTATAAATTAATGATCATCTTTCAGTAAAAATGATTTACTGCCAAGAAGTGTTGAGTATACTCACAAATACTAAGCATTAAGAGGTAAGGGCACAACATTTCTAAATTATGTCTTCAGTCTTCCTAATCTGGAAGGTGTTGTATGTAGGATGAGAACCAGGTTCCTGTGTACAAACAGGGCTTACGGAGAAAACAGACACACAGATATACAAGAACAGGTGCAAACAAAATATTTTGACAAGAAAATTAGCAAATAATCAAAGTATATACCAAGCTTAGCCAACATATAGAATGATCTTACCCAACCCTCTACTGGGTGCTCAACCATGAAAGGCTAAGGGTCGATTGTGATATCAAAGCACAAGTTAATTTACTGTTTTCATTGAAGAAAGGAAATCCCTCAAGCAATGGGAATATCCTTAATTTTAACGTCCTTATTTCATGCAGGGGTGGTTACAGGGAGAACCAAAAAAGTTAAGAAACCGCTTTAAATTTTGGCTTGATGTCTTTCTCAAAAGCAGACTATGTGGAACTTTGTCGCTACAGTTGTAACAAAGGTGATGGCATTTCAGCAGTGCAAGTGCCTTGTGATATTTGATAAATATCTATTCTCACAAGCATCCTCATAAGGACACAGGTAGACAAGACAATCCTATATTAGTGATTTTTTTAATTATATAAAATAGCTACGAAACCCACCCAGCAGTTCCAATTTTGCTCAGCACTGATGTAACTGAAAAGGATAACAGAATATTTAGGGGTAACGAGCTGAAGCCCAACGTTTTTTTAACTCAACATCTCCTGAAAATCCCTATATCCAAGAGTGTGTAAATTGATATGTAATACTGTTGGCAGCATCACACTAACAAAGACAGGTCCTTGTTTATAGAGGAAATGTCTAGAATTGTATTAAATACTTCGAGGCACATAGTACTTATAAGAAAGCGAAACCGCAAAACAATGGGGAAGAAAAAATGAAATCTATAAAAGAGTGCTTTTATTATCTATAACTTATTTTCTTTTCAAGAACTGATCTAATAATCGTGTAATGTGTTGTGTTCTATTTACAGAATCTTGTGATTTGGTTGTGGGAACAGATAACTTAAAAACACAACTCAAGTACAATTCAAGTTCATCCCAAGTGAACATGGCTTGAAATCAGTTAGTTGCTTAATTGAAAGTCAGCTGAGTAATTTTAAAGGGCACTTGACCGTTGTACTGAATGTAGAAGAGGCTCAATGCAGTCATAAATGCAGTCACCAACGAAGGTTGCATTGATGATTCATCAATGAGTTATAGCCCAATTATCATCCAGCAATTTGCTCAGGACAGGGGGTTACATTGAGCTAGATCTAATATAAAATAAGTGAAGGCACCCACTGCCCCAGTGGTGGAGCTGTCTGTAACTTTTCCATTAAATAAAAAACAAAATGTAACAAAAATCTTTAAAATCCCATAACAGGTAAGTTTCTATCTTGTTTTCTCTGACACGGGGGATCTTTTTGTTCAGTTGCATTTCTTGACTTTTTAATTGAAAATTATAAATCATCAAGAGAATCTTGCCCTTCAAGGAACACTCTTAGCACCATAACCACTACAGCATTTCCATGTAAATGAGGAGTTGCAGAGGAACGACATCACATGCAAATGCAGCTCCCTCTGAGCAAGGAAAATATAATATTAGTTAATGCAACTATACAGAAAGACAGAATATTTGAAATTATTCCCTTTTGCATGCTTAAATAATAATAAATAAAAAAATAACTCACGTTATATAATTCAGTTTAATCAAAAGGTAAAATAGAAATTGCATTACAAAATGACCCTCACAAACTAGTGATAATGTAACTCATCAAAGGCCAACAAAGTATCAAGATGGAAAATAGACCTCATATGATTTTGCCCCTGAAACCCTTCCTAAATGACTTCTCTTTCTCCATTCAAGTTCAGCTCTAGTGTTGCGGAGAGGCTGGACACCAAGGGATATCCTATGAGAGTGTGATCCAAATTAGAGTATTCCTATTGGATCTTGGATCTTGGATCTATGCACATACATTGAAAATCTCCAAAATATGTTTAGGAAGTAAGATTAAAGTGCCCACATTTTTCACATGGTTTGCTAACTGGGCATCATTAAATTAACTCCTTTAGGACACAGCTTCAGAAGTAACGAGGCAGCATGACGGAACATTTCCGTCAAGTGTCCTTAATTAGTTATTTGTGTTTTATCCCTAATGTAGTAACATCTCACAGCCTCATAAATCTATTCCTGACTGTGCTACAAAAGATATACTACAGCCTTGTCTACTGTCAGGGCCTTTTTCTTTGATTTGCATTGCACACTGTCTTTATAGAATGATGAAAGAAATGTGTCCATTTTTGTCACATAATCCTGTTTTAATTTACCTTAAAACCTGTTGGATTACTGTGATGTCTCAGTATGTCCAGCGACGGCAGACGGAACTGAAGTGTGTCAAGTAAGGCAAACACAATCAAATGACAGGTGGCTCTCTTAGACCCCAATGTCACCCTAAAGTGAGAAATCAAAAGTGTCAGAACTAAGAAGAAGTTTATTTTCACATCTGAAAACCTTCCTTTCTGTTTAACTTCATACTCAAACGTTTCAAAGTGCTTTAGAATTTTTTGTATTTTGATTTCATTTTTACACATGCTCAAACTTTCCTTCAAAAGATTATTCTTGGCTGTGTTACAGGATTGCAGAGAAAATAAAGTGTTTTTTTTTTTTTTTTACATTTTAATAATTGAAAAGTATCTTAAGAAATATTTTGGGTAAATGTTTTCTTTCTGTCATAATTACAATTTTGAGTTCAGGAGTTCTTTCTCACCTTTTTCTGTGTGTGAACAATTTTGTGTGCTGATTGAACTGAAGAAACCAGTGAGGTCATATATATATCATCAGTTGCTCACTAGTGACTGCAAACTATTCGTTGTCCTCTAAAAACTCATAATCTTCAGCGCCGTACGACTTTCTTTAACTTTTTGAAGAATTACTTTAATATTAGTTTTGGGCCACTTTCTTTCGGTAATTGAAGCTTCAGATGTAAAAAAAATATTCAAAATACTTAGAAGATGTCTATTTCTGTATTTATTTTTTATTTATAGAAAAACAACAACAACAAAAATCTATAATTTACCTAAGCTCTTGTTTTTTTAACTCAACACTGAGGTAATTTTATTGATAGGACTAACAGTAACATAATACTTTTTTGGATTTTATGTTGTAGACTGGACACCAACTTATGGATAACTAAAAAAGTTATCCATCTGAAGTTTAGTCACAGCTTAGTTTATTTGGCCTAAACTTTGAAGTTAGGTTTTCACGTCGCTGACGTTTGTGTTTAGAGAATCAACCCCACGTAGTCCTCCCGTGAACTATGAATTATTTTGAATTGGCCAGAGAAGTGGTGGATCCAGAGAAGGGTGGAAGGGGAGTTTCTGTGGCAAATTCTCTCCGCGAGAAGTCGTGGTTATTTTTGCCTTGCTGCAGCATGGACTGAATGATTGATCACTAGCCAATCGCCACATTAAAAGAGTAAAAAAAATAAACAAATAAAAACCCCTTCGGGTCCAATACGTCCCCCATATTTCTGTAAAGGAGGGTTAAAGCCATGCCCTACCCCCACTTGCCACGCGGTAACAGCTGAGGTACTTTAAAATAAGTAATGGGGAGTGGACAGATCACTGCAAAAAGAAGGAAAACCACAAAACACACCTCTAATGGAAAATGACATCTTGGACAGATTGGGATTGTGCAAGAAGTACTATGTCCATTATTCAGCTACCCAAAGAAGACAAAATACTCAATGTTATTCCAAACGAGTTCAATACAATGGAAAGAGGCCGCAACTGCCCCAGCAATGGCAGTGGAGGGAATAGAAATGGAAACGGCAAGAAAATGTGCATGCAGAATATCATCCGGACCCTATTACTAAATCTAGGTCTAAAAGAAAATATAATTAATTATACCAGGCAACCTTTTTCCATTGTTCCATGGTCCAGTTCTGACACTCACGTCCCCATTGAGGGCACTTTTAACGGTGGACAGGCACTCTGACTGGTCTACAACTATGCAGCCCTATATGCAGCAAACATCCATGCACCACTTTTGGTAGGTACTAACCTATGCATAACAGGCACATTCCACAAGACTTGCTCTGACCCAGTTGTCTAGCCATCACTATCAAAGTCACTCAGTCATATCTTTTTGCTTGCCCATTTTTCCTGCTTCCAAAACATGAAATGTAAGAACTGACTGTTCACTTGCTGCCTAATATATCCCACCCCTTGCAGGTGCCATTTTAACGATATACTCAGTGTTATTCCCTTCATCTGTCAGTGGTTTTAATGTAAACAAAATAACTTATCAGTAGTGATGTCCCGAACGGTTCGCAGAACGGTTCGCGAACGGGTCGCCACAAACGGTTCGCCACGGACTCATCATTGAGCAGACCCTCCCTCCTAGACCCTCCCACCTCCTGGACAGCATCCATTTTGAAGCTGCATTCTTAGTGAGCTGTCCAGGAGGTGGGAGGGTCTGTGAGGGAGGGTCTGCTGCTGATTGGCTGGAATGTGTCTGCTGACTGTGAGGTACAGGGTCAAAGTTTACTCAATGATGAGTCCGTGGCGAACCGTTCGTGGTGAACCGTTCGCGAACCGTTCGGCGAACCGTTCGGGACATCACTACTTATCAGTAAATAAACCTATGAGTGATGCATTTCTGAAACACCTCTTCTTACCTCTAAGAGTTGTGTTAATGTGACACACAACATACATACAGTCCTCCAGATAACACAAAGTGTCATAAAGACTGGGTAAAGGTGCTGCATGATGTGGTTTAAATTTGCTCACACTATACTAGGGTTGAAGTATGGAGCAATTTAGCCCATACACAAGGTCTTCATCAGTAATCAGTGTATGGTCAATTGTGATTGACCACTCTAATGAGCAGCGTCTAGTGTTATTGTGCATACATGATTTACAGATTGGCATGGCCTCTATTATGCTTACTAAATCTCTGGCATGCCCATTCACTGGCCACTGCACTCTACTGATTGTAGACCTGCTTAATGTAATCAATAACAATGTGTATAAGAGCCCTTGACCTAGCACAGATAATAAGTAATGGGTACAATATGGAACCTACCATTCATTTAGTGGTCAAAATAACTAGTAACCGTAAAGGAAATTATCCATTGCACACCAAATGGAAAATAAAATAAAATAATACTTTATTGATCAATCTATTATTGATCAAGTAATAAAATTGATTGATCCTCTTCAAACTTGAAGCAGTCTTAACTTCGGTTCTGACCAAATATTGGATTACAGATAATCGATGTTATTAAAGTCTGTCGATAGAAAGAAAAAAAAATTAAACATTCAGACCAATAAAACTACCAAGATTAATCTGTGAGTGTTGTACTTCCTAGTGTGACTTCATGGCACTGTTTAATTACTATTTCTTATAATTTAAAAAATAAAAAACAACATGATACACTCTATATTTCCTGAAAAGAAATATCGAATGCATTTGGCCAATCAAGGAAAAAACACTTTAGACGATGCTTTTGATTGTGATCTCTATTAATGAAGTGAAGCACACAGTTTTTTTCATCCCTCGAGAACATTTTATTTTTATAATGCGCTCCTGTAACCTATATCGATTTCTAAACATATATTGAATTCTAAGTAGGTGTAATATTAGAGGATTTATTCCTTGTCCTGTTCTTTCTACACACTTAATATATATTAGTAAGCTTGTTGCTGACTTACTTCTTCCACTTGCTGACGTCTTCTGTCTCATTACAAAAGAAGGTCTGGGAAACTCTGACATCAGTTAATATGGGGTTTATCATTGCTGTACAAACATGTTAATCCCACAATGGGATCTCCAGGGCAATCGTCAGAGCATCCAGTATTGTCCTCACCCTATTATAGTAGGGAATTCCTTTCTAACGAGTCTTTTGCAAGACTTAAATGTTTGTAAAGCAATAAACTAATTTATTAAATGATGTCACAGTGTCTATGACAGACATTCATTTTACATTCTGTTGCCATTTTTAGTAAGTTGTACTCCTAGAGGTGCCTTCAGGGTTCTTGGAAATACTTATAAGCAATAATTAGAAGCACACCTACTATATATGAGAGAAAAAAGCATTTTTGCTTTGATACTAACATTTCAGACCCTGTATGAAATATTCCAAGATAAAGGATAAGTGTTAATTTGGCGGCAAATTTCAATTTAGGTTTAGTCGTAGTCTTTTGTCTAAAAAGCCATTTTAGTTTTAGTTGTATGTTAGTCATCTGAATTGTTTTTGTTTTAATCTCGTTTTAGTCGGCCAAATATCCAGTAGATTTTAGTCAACACAACTAAAATTGAATAGGCTTAAAGTCTCTATCTGTCTCTTTTGCCCCTTCCCCAGCCCCTCTGTGTTTCTTTGTGTTCCCCAGGCCCTCTAGGTGTCTCTCTCCCAAGCCCCAGTCAGTCTATTTTGCCCCTTCTACAGCCCCTATGGGGGACTTTGCCACCCCATCCTATCCCATGTATGTATCTCTTTCTCTCTATATTCCCATTTGTGTGTCTCTGCCCCCCAGCACCTTGTCTCTCCATACATTTCCATGCATCTCATCTCCCCCACATGTCTCATTCCCCCAGCCATCCATGTGTCCTAATTCCTTCACCAGGCCCTCCATGTGTCTCATTCTCCCAGCCCACCCATGTGTCTCATTCCTCCAGCTCCCTCATGTGTCTTATTTCCCCAGCCCCCCATGTGTCTTAATCCGCCAGCCCCCCATATGTTTCAATCCCCCAGCCTGCCATGTGTCTCATTTCCTCTCTTCCCTGCCCCATGTGTCTTATTCACCAGTGTTAGTTTTAGTGGAAAATTATTATTTAGTTTTAGTCATGGTCTTTTGACTAAAAAGCCATTTTAGTTTTAGTTTTATTTTAGTCATTTGAATTGTTTTAGTTTTAGTCTAGTTTTAGTCAGGGGTCAAGTCCTGGGGGAAAAAGTGTGGGAACTCACCCAAGATTCTCGCCTCCCCCCCCTTAAAAAAAAAAAAAAAATTACACTCCTATGCATATAGTGCAGTGCAGGGTGTGTATAATGAATGTAGTGTGTTTGTAGTGATTGCAGAGTATGAATAATAAATGTAGTCTGTTTGTAGTGAGTGCAGTGTGAATAATAATTGTAGTGTAGTTGTAGTGAGTGCAGAGTGTGGATAATGAATGCAGTGTGTTTTTAGTGAGTGCAGAGTGTGTATAATAAATGTAGTGTATTTGTAGTGAGTGCAGTGTGTATAATAAATGTAGTGTGTTTGTAGTGAGTGCAGAATGTGTATAATGAATGTAGTGTTTTTGTAGTGAGTGCAGAGTGTGTATAATGAATGTAGTGTGTTTGTAGTGAGTGCAGAGTGTGTATAATGAATGTAGTGTGTTTGTAGTAAGTGCAAATTGTGTATAATGAATTTAGTGTGTTTGTAGTGAGTGAGTGAATGCAGTGTGTGTGTGTTTGTAGTGAATGTAGTGAGTGCAGAATGTGTATAATGAATGCAGTGTGTATGAATGCATGCTGGATGATGTGTGTGTGTGCTGGATGATGTGTGTGTTGCTGGATGTGTGTGTGTGTGCTGATGTGTGTGTGCTGGAAAGTGTGGTGTGCTGGATGGTGTGTGTGTGCTGGAGGTGTGTGTGTGAGTGCTGGATGTGATGTGTGAGTGGTGTGGTGAGTGTGTGAGTGTGTGTGCTGATGGTGTGTGTGCGTGTGCTGGATGATGTGTGCGTGAGTGCTGGATGATGTGTGTGTGAGTGCTGGATGATGTGTGTGTGTGTGCTGGATGTGTGTGTGTGTGCTGGATGATGGGTGTGTGTGTGCTGGATGATGTGTGTGTGTGTGCTGGATGATGTGTGTGTGAGTGCTGGATGATGGGTGTGTGAGTGCTGGATGATGGGTGTGTGTGTGCTGGATGATGGGTGTGTGTGTGCTGGATGATGTGTGTGTGCTGGATGATGGGTGTGTGTGTGCTGGATGATGGGTGTGTGAGTGCTGTGATGATGTGTGTGTGTGAGTGCTGGATGATGTGTGTGTGTGTGCTGGATGATGGTGTGTGTGAGTGCTGGATGATGTGTGTGAGTGCTGGATGATGGGTGTGTGTGAGTGCTGGATGATGTGTGTGTGCTGGATGATGGGTGTGTGTGTGTGTGTGATGAGTGCTGGATGATGTGTGTGTGTGTGCTGGATGATGTGTGTGTGTGCTGGATGAGTGTGTGAGTGCTGGATGATGTGTGTGTGAGTGCTGGATGTGTGTGAGTGCTGGATGTGTGTGTGTGCTGGATGATGTGTGTGTGTGTGTGCTGGATGATGTGTGTGTGAGTGCTGGATGATGTGTGTGTGTGTGAGTGCTGGATGATGTGTGTGAGTGAGTGCTGGATGATGTGTGTGAGTGTGCTGGATGATGTGTGTGATGAGTGCTGGATGATGGGTGTGTGTGTGAGTGCTGGATGATGGGTGTGTGAGTGTGTGCTGGATGATGGGTGTGTGTGTGAGTGCTGGATGATGGGTGTGTGAGTGTGTGCTGGATGATGGGTGTGTGTGTGTGTGCTGGATGATGGGTGTGTGAGTGTGTGCTGGATGATGGGTGTGTGTGTGTGTGCTGGATGATGGATGTGTGTGTGTGTGTGCTGGATGATGGGTGTGTGTGTGAGTGCTGGATGATAGGGGGGAAGCATTTTTTTTTACTTTATGTGTATGTATATTTGTTTATTTTATCCCCCCTCCCTGCTTCTTACCTTGTCAGGGAGGGGGGAGATCGCCTGGTGGTCTGGTGGAGGGAGCCAGCCGCTACACACAGGAGCCATCGCACACTGTGTTCCCTCTCCAGCTCTAACTCTCGTGAGACTCGCCTGTGCGGAGCGTTGCCATGGTAACAGCCGCGGGTCTCGCGAGAGTTAGAGCTGGAGAGGGAACACAGCATGTGATGGCCCCTCTGTGCAGGTAGCAGGGCCGGTCCTGCAGGACAGGTAACGGGAACGGCGTTCCTGCTTTGGAAAAAGTGCAGGAACGCCGTTCCCATGCGTTCCTGCAGGACTCGAGCCCTGGTTTTAGTCGACTAAATTTAAAAAATGTTAGTCGACTAAAATTGTTAGTTGACAAATTCAACAGGACGCTGTTCAGCAAAGCAATCTACATACAGAATTGCTGTTTTATGATATGTTGCTATGCTAGCTACACATCCCTTGCTTCAAATAAATGTTACGCTAATATTTTTTCAATTAAAACGTGTTTGGTTGAATGGTTTAATAGTATATTTGATTGCTTTAAGTTATACTACTACATATAATCTTGGCGTATGAGTTGAAAGATACTAGGAAGGAAGTAATCAATGAATGAATCAATTATATTATTGGTCAAGTATAACAAAACACCTCAGAGGGGAGAACAGAGGTGCCTGCAAGCAGTCTAGACTTAAGGGGTAAATAAAGAAGCCCAGTTTACAATATACAAGGGGAACATCTACATTGATTATTAGGAAAATTATTGTTTAGTCTAGAATATGCAAATGAAGATCAAATGTATTCTAGATTATTCATTGTCTAACAGAACCAGGAGAACATTACTGTCAATCTATAACCGGTTGGTATGATTATCGTGGACAGAAACACAAACATGGTTATTCACTAAAGTAAGATTTGTCGGGAATTCATAGTGAATTCAAAGTGAATTTCAAATTTATCGTCAAAATAAATTAACTGAAAAAAATTATCCTAGCCAGCTATGCTTCCAGTTCTGCTGGTTCAATTTCTACTACTTTTGGTCTTGAGTTTGAAATGCACTTTTTGAATTCCCTGCAAATCTCACTTTTGTAGAAAGAAAAGTTATAGAACATAACACTCATACAACAATGAGTCAATAAAATAGTACCATGAGTTACAATCCATGCCCTTTTGAATGGATGCACCCCTATCTCAAAACACTCCAAAATCTTCTTTATGGGGTACACTGCTCTCTACCCACATCATCACAGTGCCAGTTACAGCAGCGTCTCCGGTACTGATGTTGGCTTAGCTTGCTAAGAGAATCTTTAACCATCCAGCCATATAACTTTATTAGATACAAAGATATCTGGTTTAGTTTTAAATCATGACAAAAAGATAGAAAAGGATTCACATTAAGCAGCTTTTGACACTAACTGCCTCTAGGACAATCTCTCTCTATTCTTCTAATTATTTTTGTAACATTTGGAAAGCTATGTTTTAAAATACCTGAATAGGCTGCCTGTTAATACGTGAATCAGTTTTAATGGTGACTTCTTTCATTAGAAAAATAATAATATGGAATTACTCAAATGTAATAGTTGGCTCACTTTAAATCCATAAATCCATAGTAACATAATATTGTAGCATAATGTTTTAGAGACAAGAAATGGCCCTCTGGTCAAAATGTTAATCTCTTGCATTGAACGTTGACTTCCATTTTCAATAAAATTATTTTCATGATGTATGTGCTGTCTTGTTTCTTTCTTTATTTTTTTCCAAATTACTGATTTGTACATTCTAGCCATTCTATTTAGCTATACACGCTACGGCTACTGGATTTTTTTGTATCATTGTTTTCACTTACCAAGTGAATCATGTAAGACTGGAAGAAAGAAGATTTAGTCTAAGGCAAAGGAAAGTTTTTTTTACCGTAAGAACAATAAGGATATGGAATTCTCTGCCTGAAGAAGTGGTTTTATCAGATTCTGTACAGATGTACAGATGTTTAAACAGCAACTAGATGCAAACTTGAATAACATAATATTCATTGATGTAATTTTTCAACTGTAGGGTAATAGCTTCTTGATCCAAGGATAAATCTGACTGCCATTCTGAGGTCAAGAGGGATTTTTTCCCCTAGTTTGTTGCAAAATTGGGAGTGCATCAAACTGTTATAATTCTTGCCTTCCTTAAGATCAACAGCAAAAAGCAAATGTGAGAAAGGCTGAACTTAATGGACACGTGTCTCTTTTCAGCTTATGTAACTATGTAACTATTTACTTTATGTTATTGGCTGACTTAATATGACCTGCATCCATCGTAACTTGCAACAAGATGTTACATCACTAGACAAAATATTTATTGGCCAAATTTGCAATGCAATGTGCAAGCTCTGTACAACACTTATAATTTGTACATATATCTTACCCCAACGTCCACACCAGCTTCTACTTCCCTATACTTACTTTAGTCTATGTTACTTCTAACTCATCTCACGCCATATTAATCTTTTTTCCCAACTTTGTCTCCAGTATTTTATGCTAGACAGTCTTTTCCAAGCACCAGTATAACTTTATTAAAGTTATTCACCAAAGAGAGAATTCAAGGTAAATTCAAAGTTAATTAAAAAAGATTAAGGCCAAAGTACTGAGAATTTTTCGAGAACAGCTATTTTGACCTTAGATTTCCAATTGACTCTAAATTGACATTAAATTCTTTCTGTAGTGATTAACCCTGCATAGCAATCTAAAGGTTAGAGTTCCCTCATTCTATAAATGAACTCATACAGACATCATACACATGTGTGCCTACTACCACTTCATTCACAAAAAAAATAAAAAATAAATGAAGAATGTTGCATGACTACGCCAATGCTTCTATTACTTTGGTTAAATAGACTTTTTACAGGGTTTTCTGTAAAAAAAAAAAGTAAATTATTGTTATACTTGTCTGAAATTTGCTCCATTCATTAAAAAAAACCCCATCAATTAAACCACTTGCTCCCAGGTCCTACTGCCATGCACAAATACCTTCATTCTTAGCAATTGAGCCTGTCACAGGCAGCACGACTTTCAGCAGATATCTTAGAACTTTATTAAAAATTCCACAAAACAAAATATAATGTCCATATGGAGGCAAAGACTTGCTGTAAGATGTGTTGCATTCGTTAATATGCCTTATACTTAAGCATGGGATGAGGAAGTTTTGATGAAGGTCCCGGGAGAGGGGCAGAGAGAGGGAGAGAGAGAGAAAAAAAAAGAAAAGTGAGGCACAGAGATAGAATTAGAGTGATAGAAGGGGAAGAGAGAGAGGGACAGATATTAAATAAGAACGTGAAAATGGTGCTGGTGAGAGAGAATGAAAGGGAGATAGAGAATGGGGTAAAGAGAGAAAAGGAAAGTGAGAAAGAGAAAGAGGGCTAAATATATTAAATATATATTATGTTTGATTTTATTTATTTATATTGCTAGACATTTTCTCTTTGCTTACTGTTGTGTTTCCTTGATTACGCTGGGAATCAGGGCACTGATAGAGTCTAGGACAGTAGTGCCCAAAAGGTAAATCCCCAGATGTTTTAAAACTACAATTTCCATGATGTTTTGTCATTCTAAAAGCTTTCGCAAAGCACGCAAAGCATCATGGGAGTTGTACAACATCTGGGGATCTTTACCTTTTGGGCACCCCTGGTCTAGCAAATCCCACCATTCGCGGTCAGAATAAACACCTGCCATTACAGCTGCTGCATACTACAAATCTTATCACGCTGAGCCAGCGCTATCTTAGATGGCATGGTCTCAGTTGGGACATAAGTAATGAGCACGAAGTCTTCTCCAGTTTAGTTCAGTTTTGTCATTTTTCAGCTCACTACAATACACTGTTTGGCTAATAAGCCCCTTATACGCCCATACTGTGTACTGTACCGGGCAGTGAGAGGACTGTAATGCATTTTCGGCTGGTTACTGCTCCCAAGGTGTTCTCTTCTTGTTTCCAGCACTTTCTCTGTTTATGTACATATAGACGCCAGCGGTGCTGAGTGAGCGAGGGTTGGAATTGAGGTGTTTCCTAAGTGCTGAATAATGGGCATGGTGCCACTAGTCGGCCTCAAGGGGGCTGTAACTTTGCTCAGCCAGAATTCATGCTGTCAAGGCCAAAGTCTGATATATTGTTATTACAGGTGCTTTTAAAGTTGCAGTGTCCTTTTTTTAATTATTACTTTTTTTTTGTTCATTTAGATTGTGACATAGGGACTTAGTGTATCCCAGTGTAAACCAATGCATTATTAAAATGTTGAAGGAGATATAATTTATATTTGTCTGACACAGACGGCAATATTATTAGGACTACTTAAACTTAAACGAACATTAAAGGCACCCAGACCTCTTCATCTCAATAAAGTAATCTGGGTGCAGTGACCCTATAATTTTAACCACAAAATGTAAAACATTGCAGTTTTGTACACAGCCACTAGAGGCGCTTCTGCAGGAACAACCAAGTAAAACAAGGTCACGTGACCAATGCAGCTCATAGAAAATAATTAAATTTTGATGTGTGTGGCTGTATATACACATCAGTCTCCAATGCATTGGATTGGCCATCGCAGAAAGATACGGATGTGAATCAGCACCAAGGGAGTCTCAGCGCTGGAACAAAAGTAAGCAAACACCTTTTTTTTTTCTTCTTCAGGCTTTTACAGCAAACAGGGGGTAGGGAGGAACCTAAAAATAATTGTGCACAAGACACTTTATTTTTATGAATACAGATTTGTATTCCTAATGCTATAGTGTTCCTTTAATGTTGCTATAAGAGGGACGTTCCATTAAATTCCAACAAGGTGTTGTGAAATGATTCTATAAAGTTTAGATTAGCTACTAGAGTTCATAATAGTTAATAACAGGTTCATATGTGATTTGTCCTATGACAATCAGCCAGGCAAATAAACATATTATGATGTACATAACAATTAGATTTGTGTAGATTTGTGCAGAGAGCACATTATTATATCTTTGGCAACATAACTTGGTGGTGGGAGTGGACGCCTCATACTCAGTTTCACTCTGAAATATCTTGGCCCACTCAGACTCTGGTGTTTTGTTCCCAATTATGTTAAATGGGGTAAAAGTCCTCCTTGATGTTCCAACATCAGGTGATATACCCAAAGCGTGAAATTAAGAAGAAGTATGGCAATAAGACTCCAAGAACAAGTGGTTCTAACGCAAAACATATCCAGCCATCTTGACTATTCCAAAATCAATTTATAATTACCTGCTATGTTCTATGTTATATATAATCTTCTGTTTTAAACTATAGTGCACAATGACAGAGTTTAAGAGACTGTTTCTACACCATCGAGTATGTTAGATATGTATTGGGAGGAAGTAGAGTTAATTGTTCATAAGGAAGGCAGGAGGCTGTAGTAGAACCTTGCGACACCAAAAGGAAAAAACACTTTGTACAGGCATATACTGATGAAGTAAAGTTTCTTATTCAATTAACTGCAAGACTTGATATTGGACAAATATAGGAATCCTTCAGTGATGACCAAATTGGATGGGCATTAAGTATTGGCATCTGAGATCCTATCACCTTCCTCATTACCATTCTGCTGTGTAGGTAATGAGACATGTCCCAACGAAGATTACCTGAAATTGGGTAAGTAGTGGAGAGTAATGGATGTAGCAATAACCAATCGAAGAGATGAAGAAACGGACATGAAGGCCTGATAAGGACCTGTACCTGACCTAAAGGGGTACGCTCGGAAAGATTCCAAGTCTAATTATTTTGTTTCAATCATAAAACACAACTACTGGTTACTGGATGAGTTGTAGAGTTTTACGAAGCACAAATAAAGCAATAGAAAATGAATCATGATCAAAAACATACATTTTCAATGTCTAGCTAAGGCTGAGTAAAAACAAATTTCATCTTACTAGGTACTCCTTAAAACAAATGACCTAGCCAGTGCTACCGACAACTAACTCTTGAGTGACGTGAAAACCACCAGTGGAGTGATTTGTAGTATTTAAAATTGTCACATCGTTTAGCTACAGCACACTTGCTGTGTCCATAGTTTTCCAGGCGTACAGCAGTGGGACTTGTTGTACACCCTTGATTTCTGGAGGCCACGCAGCTGTTTTACACATCCAGCCAGCTCCCGGGTAGGTTTGCTGGTGGAAAACTGAAATGTTTTGTTTATAAAGTAAACAGAAAAAGACTTCACAGTGTGCCAAGTAACACCTTTCCTAAAGTGGAACTATGTCATTAAGTAGGTTATGTGACAATTTATTCCCAGTTGTACCATTGGCTGTATGCTTTTTCGTTTATACTATTTGAGAAACTTAAGTCTCCAGATCAGTCTACAGCCCTTATACTTATATTCTAAAACTGTAATGTTTGCAACCGAATAATCTGGTATATTGCTATTGAAATGTACCAGGTGATGAGGTCCAAGTCTACCCACTTGCATGTGTGATACCTGCAAACAAATATTTGCAGGGGCCTTAGCACTACATCATTAGATTAAACAATTAAGAATTTAAAAACAAATTCGTACATAAACACCTACTTTAACTGTAAGGTCCTCCAAAATGAAGCTTGCAAATACTCTTACCCTTACTTAAAGGGAAACTCTTGATATGCATTTGTGAAGTGTAAAAAACAAAACATGTAGAAACCCCCATACCTTTTTATTCTGCAACTGTGTGCCTCCATCAGTTTCCTGTCAGTCAGTGTTATAAACTCTGCAGTTTGTACCTGGAAGTCTTTGCGGTTTGTACCTGGAAGGAGAAATGCAACAACAATGTTTCTGTTTCATTTAAAATGTTTGCCCTGGTTTTGCATTGTCTATGTTATGTGCTAAAGGAACTTCACTGTCCAAATGTAAAAAAATATGAATTTTTTCATACGAGGCTTATCTAAAAACAGCTTGCAAAGACTGCAGATCTCTTGTCTGTACCCTTTGCAAGCCCTGCCCTTCTTACCCCGCCAAGACTGTCTGTGACTATCCAATCACAGACTTCCCAATGCAGCTCAATGAGAAGTCTCTTCAGTTTAGCTCAATTATGTAACTTTCAGAATAGTGACAGTTACCCTTTAATAAGCCACTGAATCAGATTAGGAGACTTACATGGTTATTTGCTAAAGTGAGAGTTCAAAGTGAACTCAAAGGGAATTTCAAATTTAAAGGGACACTATAGTCACCAAAACAACTACACCTTAATGTAGTTGTTCTGGTGAATATAACCATTCCCTTCAGGCTTTTAGCAGTAAACACTGTACTTTCAGAGAGCAGGCAGTATTTACATTACAGCCTAGGGACACCTCCAGTGACAGTCACTCAGACGTCTACTAGAGTTGCTTTCTGGGGCAGTGTTGCACACTGTGCAGCACTGACATTCAGTGTCTCCACCCTCTGCATGGAGACACTAAACATTCCTCATAGAGATGCATTGATTCAATGCATCTCTATGAGGAGATGCTGATAAACCATTGTGGCGGAACCCCCAATATATCGCCACCACGGATTCTCTTTCCCTCATGTCACAACGCCAATACTCCTGAGAATAAATATTGCTGGTATCGCCTTTTCCCCCGCACATGAGCCGAGGCTTAATGCTGGGAGTACAACTGACTTTATTAGGGGCCACACACAGCCTTTTATGCGTAGACCCCTACATGGGGTTTCTTACACAAAATTTTCTCCCAAGATCCTCTGTGCCTGAGAGATAATTGCGTGAGAAAAAGCTATAACTCAACACAGAAAAATCTACAATATTTTATAACATCCCAAAAGTACACCTAAAATCCTCAATAGTCACATCCCCGCATAGCCCTGATCTGAGTGACCATCATATAAAAAAAATCACTCAGTTTGGTTTGGTAGTTTTTAATTGCCATCGAGGGTGTCATGAATTCTTCGTCGAGTGCCGCTCGGCAGTCTTCTGCTATTATGCCTAGGTTTTGCAGCATGTCGGTGTATGCCGGCCACTGCGGACCCACGCAGTTATATAGCCCCACATCCATGTTAAGGACGATGTCGAAGTGCAGGGGACGCCACGCAAAAGACGAACCTGCACGTTTTGGAGTCAAAGGCTAGGTACAGCCAATCGTATCTGCAAAAGGGTTATTTAAACTCTCATTTTCCCTTAGCTCATTGCCCTGTCATGGTTTCCCTTAGAAAGTTATCTGAGAGTGTGTTCCTGAAAGTGTTTTTCTGGTTTTTGACTTTGGCTTCGTTTTGACTTCGCTGATTTCTGGTTCCGGTACCCTTGACTTTTGGCTTTTCCTTATCACTGTGTATCATTCTGTGTCCCTGACCTCGGCTAGTTTTCTGATTATTCATGGGTATGTTAAGTCTGGTAAGACGTTATACTTAGTTATAGGTTGTGATATTATTCTGCGTGCTGGATCAATATAATCCTGACATTATGACAGGGCAATGGATCCTGCAGATATGTGTCAGCACATAGTAACTTGTGAGAGAAAGCTAGAGGAGAATGATCACTGTATGGATCAATTTGCCCAAGCTTTCAATACGCTACGTACGGCTCATTTTCAGGTCCCTTCGGCAGGTACACCCCCACCTACTGTACCTACACATATATAGGTACAGTAGGTACCATATATAGGGCACCTACCCCTGCATTACTCAAGAATGTCAGGGATTCCTTAATCAGATTGGGTAGTATGGGGGTAGTATATGCCTTGTCACCACAGAAAAATTGGGTTTATGGAGGAATAAATTAAAGAGCCTCTACAAAAAGGTCACATACATAAATCTTCTTCACCAGCAGGTGCTGGGCTCTTTTTTGTATCCAAGAAAGCTGGAGAGTTACGACCATGTATTGATTTTAGGGCATTGAACAAGATCACCATCAAAAATACCCTTACCTCAGAATTGTTTGACAGACTTCAGGGCGCTGAGCTGTTTATCAAACTCGACCTTAAGTGTGCTTACAATTTGGTAAGGATTAAGGAGGGTTATGAATGGGGAACTTAATTTAACACAAGAAGTGATCACTATGAATATCTTGTCATGCCCTTTGGCTTATGCAATGCTCCAGCCGTATTTCAGGATTTCATGATGTTCTCAGAGACTACATTTATACTTTTGTATTAGCATATCTGGATGATATTTTCATTTATTCCCCCGATCTACAGACTCATCATAGGCATGTGAAGCAAGTATTGCAAACTTTGCTTAAAAATTTACTATTTTGCTAACTTGAGGAATGCATATTTGACCAGACGGAGGTACAGTTCATGGGATATAATATTTCGGCCTCTGGTTTTCAGATGGACCCTAGAAAACTTGAAACCATTCTACACTGGCCATTACCTAATGGGTTAAAAGCCATTCAAAAGTTAATTGGGTTTCTAATTACTATAGGAGATTTATCAAAGGTTTCTCTACTGTGATAGCCCCCATCACCAATATGACACGTAAGGGAGAGTCAGGATACCCTTTTGCATCCTTGTGGGTTCTTTTCTTGAAAGTTGTCACCAGCTGAGGGTAACTATGATATTGGTAACAGAGAATTGTTGGCCATTACTATAGGAGAGTCACCAAAGGTTTCTCTACTGTGATGGCCCCCATCACCAATATGACACGTAAGGGAGTTAACTGTACTATATGGTCTAAAGAAGCAAGAGAGGCTTTTGAGCTTCTTAAGAAATTATTCACCTCTGCCGACATATTGGTACACCTTGACACTAGGAAACCCTTCATACTAGAGGTAGATGCCTCTGAAACAGGGGTAGGGGCTGTTCTTTCACAGAAGAAGAGTCAGGATACCCCTTTGCATCCTTTTATAGAAAGTTGTCACCATCTGAGAGTAACTATGATAATGGTAACAGAGAATTGTTGGCCATTATACTAGCTCTGAAAGAATGGCGACATCTTTTAGAAGGTTCCAAGGATTCTCTTTGATCATAACTGATCACAGAAACTTGGCATACATTGGAGATGCTAAAAGGCTGTCTTCTAGACAAGCTAAATGGTCATTGTTCTTGTCACACTTTAACTTTATCATCACATACAGACCAGGTCCTAAGAACGTTAAGGCTGATGTCCTATCAAGGCAATTTGACATAGAGTCAGAACAAGAACAAGAGACCTCCCCTATCGTTCCACCTGAGTGTACCATTGCCTCTACTTTCCTTTCCTTGTCTTCTCCTCTTCTTTGTGATATCATAGCGGGTCAGTCTCGGGCACCTAGTGATAAATCTCAAGATAGATTGTTCATTCCGTTGCTAGAAATAAAGGACGTACTAAGGGTGTTCCACAGTATTATACTGTTTGTGCGGTTTCTAAGGTTCCCCATAAAATACTAGACATGTGCAATTCATTTCGGTCCGAATTTGAATTCGGATGAATTTCGGGAAATTCAGACATTCGGGTACTTCCAAATGTCCGAATAGATGAATTGCCGAATTGCCGAATGGTCGAAGTCCCGAAGTTCCGAAATTACAGAATTTCCGAAGTGTCGAAGTGCCGAAGTTCCGAAGTTGCCGAAGTTCCGAAGTGTCGAAGTCCTGAAGTTCCGAAGCACAGTATTGCCTAAGAACTAATATACTTACCCAGTGGAAGAATGAAGAATGTTACACTGTATACAAGTTTAAATAAAAAGTATACAAACATAGCCAGGATTCAGCTGTAAGCATTTGCAACACTCAAGTAACATACAGTCATATAAAATGTAAATTACTTAGCCAGTCAGTGTAATGACAGGAATGAATAAGTAGATAACTCCCTAATTCCCACGGTATTAAGGAGCTACCTGCTAAAAGGCTGAAAGACCTAAAAAAAAGGTCCCCTCTCCCAAGCCCCCACCCGTGAAAATACTAATACTAATAATGGGGGGACCTAAGGTCCTCCCCCCTGGCCCCCACCCCTGAGCGGTGGGTGGGGGCCCTAAATACTAATAAGGGGGGACACCTAATGTCCTTCCCCCTGGCCCCCACCCCTGAGTGGGGGTGCTACAGTAAAATAAGGGGGGGACATAATGTCCTCCCCCTGGCCCCCACCCCTGAGCGGTGAGTGGGGGCCCTAAATACTAATAAGGGGGACCTAATGTCCTCCCCCCTGGCCCCCACCCCTGACCGGTGGGTGGGGGCCCTAAATATTAATAAGGGGGGACCTAATGTCCTCCCCCTGGCCCCCACCCCTGAGTGGCGGGTGGGGGCCCTAAATAAAAATGTTCCCCCCAGGTGACTAGGGGTCCCCAAACCCCTAGTCACCCCCCTACCAAAAAAAAACTAACCCCTACCTACTCCCCTCACCCTAAAAATAATGAGAGGGGGCCATTAACTAAGTACCTGTAAAAAAATAAAACTTACCATTTGATGTCTTCTTTCTTCTAAAATCTTCTTTTTTTCAGCCCCAAAAAGGCCAAATAAAAAATCCATAATAACCGACGCACTTAAAAAATAAAAAAATCGAGTACAAAAAAAAAAAATCCATCTTCACCCGTGGAGGGCTCCGCGCAGACTGAGCTCTGCAGGGCAGGGGAAGGCTTATAAAGCCTTGTCTTGCCCTGCAATTAGGCTCAGGGCACTCTGATTGGTGGGTTTAAGCCATCCAATCAGAGTGCTCTGACAGGTAAATGAAGAGACTGACAGGTAAGTCTCTACATTTACCTGTCACCACACTCTGATTGGTTGGCTTGAAATCCACCAATCAGAGTGCTCTGTGTCATTTTAAACAGCGTGGGAAAGTTCTTTGGAATTTTCCCACGCTGTCTAATTTGACTCATAACACTCTGATTGGTGGATTAAGTAATCAATCAGAGAGTTATGAGTCAAATTACACAAGAAGTGTAATTGCAAGAGAAGTCCCGAAGTCCCGAAATTCCGAAATGCTGAAGTTCCGAAATTCCGAAGTTTTGAAGTGTCGAAGTGCCGAAGTGTCGAAGTGCCGAAGTTGCCGAAGTTTCGAAGTGCCGAAGTTCCGAAATGCCGAAGTTCTGAAATTGCCGAAGTTCCGAAGTGCCGAATTGACGAAGTCCCGAATTTCGGAGTGCCGAACTGAACCGAAAGTTTTCCCCATGCACATGCCTATAAACTACCATATGGGTTATAACTACCACTTCCTATATCCAGTGTCCCATGGTCTCATTTGTCTATGTTCTTCATTGTGGAACTCCCGATTTTTAAAGGCTATACCACCATCCTAATGGTGATTGATCGCTTTTCTAAAATGGCACACTTTGTTCCGCTCAAAAAGTTACCTTCTTCCCAAGAGCTGGTTCATATATTTATACGCGAAATTGTCAGATTACATGGTATTCCACACAATATTGTGTCAGACAGTGGTTCCCAATTTGTGTCAGGATTTTGGAGAGCATTTAACAAACAGTTGGGTATTGAATTATCATTTTCGTCTTCATACTATCCTCAAACTAATGGTGCGGCTGAGAGGGCCAACCAGTCGTTGGAACTATATTTGCAATGTTTTATTTATGGCACTTAGGAAAACTGGTCTGACTTACTACCTTGGGCCGAATTTGACAGGAATAATGCTACCCATGACTCATCTGAACGTGGTCCATTTTTTGTCAACAACAGTCATCATCCTACTGTTCTTCCTGCGGTGTTCTCCGACACTGCTATTCCTGCTCTGGATGAACATCTCCCATTTATACGTGAGACTTGAACTAAAGTCCACATGCCTCCTGAAACTGCTGCTGCTCGTTTCAAGTTTCATGCTGATAAGTGACGTGGTGCCAACCCTGTTTACCAGGCGGGTGATCGGTTATGGCTCTCCTCGTGAAATATCAGACTCAAGGTTCCTAGAATGAAGTTTGCACCCAGGTTTATTGGTCCTTTTCGTATTGTTCGGAAAATCAATGCTGTTTCATATTCTCTTGCACGTCCTGCCTCATTGCGTATATCTAATTCATTTCATGTATCTTTGCTTAAGCCTCTTATCTGCAATAAGTATACTGTCCCTTTTGTCCCTCCTCATTTGGTTATTGCTGGACGGGAGGAGTACGAAGTCTCCTCCATAATTGATTCCTGATTTTTTTCATGGTTCTTTGCCGTACTTAGTTGATTGGAAGGGTTATGGGCTTGCCAATCGTTCTTGGGTTCCTGCTCATGTTATATACGCTAGCCGCAAAATCCATTCTTTCCACGCCAAATTTCCTCTCACACCTGGTCCTGCCCGCCCGTTGGGCGGTCTTCAAGTGGGGGGTAATGTCACGTATTCTTTGTCTCCATGTGACAAAAACAGAGATAATTACCTTCCGAAGATAGAAGGTAGTGCTGCTCGGCAGTCCTCTGCTATCGTGCCTGTTTTTTGCGGCATGTCGGTGGATGCCGGCCGTTGCAGTCCCCCTCAATTATATAGCCCCATGTCCATCTGCGGTAAGGATGACTTTGACATGCGGGTGACATCACGCAAAAGACGAACACGCACGTTTTGGGGTCAAGGCTAGGTACAGCCAATCGGATCTGCAAAAGGGTTATTTAAACTCTCATATTCCCTTAGCTTATTGCCCTGTCATGGTTTCCCTTAGATGGTTATCCGAGATTGTGTTCCTGATCGTGTTTTTCTGGTTTTTGACTTTGCCTTTGTTTTGACTTCCCTGATTTCTGGTACCCTTGACTTTTGGCTTTTCCTTATCGCAGTGTATCGTTCTGTGTCCCTGACCTCGGCTGGTTTTCTGATTATTCTCGGGTATCTTAAGTCCTACCATTCTAAGGCCCGGTAAGACGTTACCCTTAGTTCTAGGGTGTGATACTATTCTGCGTGTTGGATCAATATAATCCTGACAGCTGGGAAATCTTGACGAGGTCGAAGCCCAAAATAGTTCCAAAGAAATCATGATAAGGGTCAATCTCCATTCATGAGATTTTGTACGAAAACCACACATTTTATATGAAAGGTTTCAAGTGTCGAATGCTCCCCCCAGTCGATAGTTCATATCTCCCAAAGCCGTTCGTATACGTGGTCGGGAACTTGAACGGGCAGCAGTTCTATTTTCACCGGTGTTTGCGGGAGTGCAGGAGTGTTCAGGGAAATTAGTTCCAGGCATTCAATGACCAAGTCCCGCTGCCTGCGTACGGGAGACAAAATGGGCGCCATCCATTCTGTCGACCACGTGCGTTCGGTTGCACTAAATGGCAGGCACCCAGGGGAGCATTCTATTAATTGTTTCCTTTGCGGTTTTCGTACTGGAAACTTAGGGTTCCACGTTCTAATGAGGTTCTGGGGTGGTCCTCGTTCAGGAACCGAACCAGGTGGATATGAACAAATGAACGATTATAAATAAAACAAAATGTGCAGAACTAAGTGATGGGGTATTCCTCCACAACCAGGATTAGCCTCCTTGAGTGAGATCATCAGAATTTCAGCCAATACAATGCTTTCCTATGGGATCTTCACTTCTGCAGATCAGGGGCAAAGACAGCACCAGCAGACTGGAATAAAGGTATGATTTTACTATGATTAGGGGGGCAAGGTGGCTAGATATTTTTTTAACACTATAGGGTCAGGAATAGATGTTTGCGTTCCTGACCCTATAGTGTTCCTTTAAGGTCTAAATAGCCATACTTGAAAATGCTCAGTCAGATTTGCTTTCAGTTCACCTAGTGTGAACTTTTAAATTCACTTTGAATTCATTTTGAATTTTCACTTTAGTAAATAACTGTGCTATGGTCTGTATCAAGCAAATAGAAGAATAACTGAATTAGGGCAATTTGATTGCAGTTTGGCTGTTTGCATGTTACATGGAGTTTCAGCTGATTTCAATAGACACCTGAACTGAAGTTGAATAGAAGTGCAAACTTGTTTGAAATAACCGAAATTGTCTATAGAGAATTGCAGAATTGGTTAAAAGAGCTGTTTTGTGACAACCAAGCAGCATTCAACTGGTGCTTGGATGCCTTTCAGCATTTAGTGAATAGACCCCACTGTTTCAAAAAACACTATCACTCAGGTGGCTAGTGGGTCAATACCATCCATTGACCTTGCAACCAACACATTAGAAATTTATACAGAAAAATATAAACATAGAAACACACAGCTGGAAAACGAATGTGTGTGCCAGGGAGCATTTTAAACATTAGTTCAATTAAAACAAACTATCAAATTGGAGTCTAAACGGGACCATGATCACATTGTTGATTTGAAGCTATTTGGCAAATAGAAATGGAACACAGATTTTAATACTGAAACATAGAGATGAGGACAGACGGCTCACAGTGTGCAAGAATCCAGAGGCCTGAAATTCACCCTGTTCACAGGAATCAAAAAGTGATGTAACGAACCTACAACATAGAGGGTTATTAACTAAAAGTGTTTATGGATTTTAATAAATGTGGATAAATATATCTGATTAAATGAATAGGTTACCTATGTCACTTTGTGAATAGTGTAGACCAGGTCCCTCTCACGTCATGAATGCCACTAATTACGGACCTCAACAGTCAGATTCTTTAAGGTAATCGCACTTTTCTTTATAGATGATAAGCAAATTTTTACTTGAGTGAATTGTACGCTCTTACTCACTGATTGTTTCCCATATGAGCATTGAAGGGACCACTAGATACTTGCCGTGTATAATAAATGCAGAACTACCGTGCATTCTCCTGATATTAAAGGAACAGTATAATGTTAGAAATACATAAATGTATTCCTAATGCTATAGTTTTGAGCTAGCTGTGGTAGTGTCCCTCCCTGCCGTGTGTGAGCTTGAAGGTTTTGAGATTTACTTACCTTTCAGCCTTTGCGGTTCCAATCTCTATCCAGCTGGCATGCCTCTTTGGCTGATATAATAAACATCGATGGTGTTAACCATCGTAGGAAATCATTGGGAGGCTCGTGCACATGTGCACATGGTCTCTATGATACCATCTGATTGAAATATCGGAGTTCCACTTAGCTATTTCAGAGGAAGCGACTCTTTTGGATGTCCTGAATTCATATGGAATGGACCTCAGCATGGAAAGGACAAGACAAGACTACCTAGCTTGCAAGATCTCACTGTTGTACCGTGAAATGAGGTCAAAGTTCAAGTTTCCATGTTTGCATACCCACCTGAGAGTATATGCTAACAGAAAGGAGAGAGCTGTTGACATGAAGACACTATACATGATACAAAGATGAGAGAAAGGAGAAATGTGAGAAGAAAAGGAGAACAGTCAAGCTTGGGGCCAAATGGGTCACTAAGGGTTTAGGAGATGAAAGATAAGAGCTTCTTGTGAGTATTTCTCTATTCACCCAGTCAATCATAGTGCAGAATTGAAAACAAAGCAGGTATGACCAGCTCCTTCACAGATACAGGGACTGGGATGCTATGCTGGTGCTTCTCCCCCCTCCTAAATATGTGGCTGTGCGAGGAGCTGTTTCTGCTCCTTGACCCTACCAATAGTGGAAGGAAGGCCCTCTGGTGGTGCCCCTCTTCAACCCTGCCCTGGCCCGCAAGGGGGCTTGGCAACATACACCTGTATGGGCTACCCCCTTGATGGTGGTCTAGAGTCTAGGTGGGATGTAGAGCATACAGTTTGCTAAGGCCAATAACAGATCAACCTATTTGGATAATCCTGCGTCTCTGTACTTTTGATCACTGGAAGTATTGATAGTTTGGAGTACTGGATCATCTAGTTTGTAAATCACATGCATGTTCATGATGTAACACTTTCATTAACTACTCATTTTTAGTTACAGATTTTTATAAATATTATTATTAGCTAATTATATATCACCAACATATACAGCAGGGCTGTACAATAGAGGACAACAGATGGTAAACAAAAAAATTGTGCATTATAAGGAACAGTTGTTGCATCTAAAAACCTGCAAAATTGTGCAGAATCCCACAATTAAGCAATTACAATATTTCAATTGCAATATATATATATATATAAATAGATGGTTAATAATTAAAACAGCAACGACTAAAAATTAAACGTAAAACAAACCTATCCTTATATTTCAAGGCCTAGAATGACATTTTTGCTGGTGCATCGGAGAGCAATTAATATTACAGTTCAACTTACAGTGTTAAACTAATGCAGTCACATAGAAATATGTTAGAGAAATGGAATGAATGACAGAGTTTATGATCTAGGAAACTCATAAAATTCAGCAACAGGCACAGTTCACATCAGCTGTGTAGTGAGCAATGGGGTGACAATTGATTAAATAAATAGAAGGAACAGCTTAGCTAGCCAAAAAGTTCGAGGAAAAGTAATATAGAAAAAAAAAGTGCCATCAAACTTTTTTTTTTTTTTTTTAAACCGTTCTGGCGCATGGAATGCTAGTTAAAAAAGAATTCACGATTTATTCTAAGGGAACTGTTCACCGAACAGCGAATTGACAACTGAGTTAGGTCAATCTACCCACATTGGTAGAATTCTCCACTTGGCTAACAGCTGTAGGAGACATACTACATGATTTACCTACGCCAACTCTGTCCACACCAGGCTGGAAATAGTGATGCCATGAAAAGTGGAACAAAAAACAAAACAAAACATGTACTCTAGGGAACAAACAAATAAATTATAGACTTTAGACTTTTACATTGGACTTTTCAGTTTTGCTGAATAATTTTTCAGATCTTGTTTGGGACAGCCAAAGCTTGTTCATGCAACAGTTCGGGGAATATAATTCATGAAAAAACTTTCAGAAAAAAAAAGGGCCAATCAGTGTACTGCACTATATTTACATAATGCAAGGATTATATATATATTTTGCAGTACACTGATTGGCGTATTTTCCCTCAATTTTTTTCACAGATCAGGTGAGAAAAAGTAACCAAAAAAGGGAAAAAGTAAAAAAAAGTATCTATATTTATATTTTATATCCAAAATATACAAATATCTGAATAAAGATTTTTTTTTTCTTTTATTGTTCCTACTTTTTCACTTTATTAATCACTTCTTACTTGATCTGTGAATAAAAGCAACATTTAGTGACTATCCCCTAGCTCTCAATCATCTTTATTCCTAATAATCATCTCATTTCTTTGGTGCAAAATTCAAGTTCAGAGGCAGTACAAAAAAACATATCTATATTTACATATTTAATAAATATATTTATAATGCAATGAACGGATGTCTTGAACTAAATTAAAAAATTTTCAGGAAAAGCGTTTTGGTTGAACCAGTTTTTTCCACAGTGTACAAGTCTAATGAGGACTATAAATAATGTAGGTCAAAAATGGAGGTGCTGGCAACAGGAGGCAGTACATTTATAAATTGCTTATAATATAGCTGATCTCCTATAGCCAGCAAACAATACAGTTACACATATCTTGATAAGTTTTACAACAGATGGAATCTAAAAGGAAATGGACCTTCGGGCAGGCCAGAAGCCATAGATGTCCGTTTTCTCAAACAGCAACCTTTATAGTGCCTTGAGGTAACGTTTGAGAAGACACCTGGTAAATGTCCTTTTTGCCACCATGGTAGATTAATGCTGATGTAATTTATCTGGTTCTGCTCAATGACTACACAGATTATTAGAAGGAGAGTGGATTATTATTGAGGGCAGAGTCTGTTACTTGCATACCATATTATCTCTGTAAATTCTGACAGAGGACGAGACCTCCAGGAACTCCAGGGTCAGTAGTAGGAATGTATAATATATTAATGACTGAAAATGCACTCAATATCACTTTTCTAAATTTAACGCAGCTGTACACGGTAAGCATGTGAACACATCACTCTGTTTAGTGCATACATTGCTACATTTTATCTACCTTTTAAATTGCACTAAACATTAGTGAATAATTATCAGTAATTCCCCGGAGCATAAGGTAAACCTGTCTGTCAAATTAATTGTTACGTCTAAAGGTAGATGTGGGATTCATCTGATCTCAGTAGGAACTTTTCGCTGAAGCACAGGTAGCAAAGCATTATGGGGAATGAAAGGCCAAAGTATAAAGTGGCAGAGATTACCTGTACTACAGTTGGCTTCTTTCTTGTAAAATGGAAAACCATTGCCCTGCCATGTCAATTAGCACTGTTTCAATATGTATTTAATTTTTTTTTTATTTATGTCCTACTTGCCTGTCTGTAGTAAACATGTATGTGTGTCAGTGTGCATGTCTGTAGTGAGCATGTATATGTGTCTGTGTGCATGTCTGCAGTGAGCATGTATGTGTGTCAGCGTGCATGTCTGCAGTGAGCATGTATGTGTGCATCAGTAAGCATGTCTGTAGTAAGCATGTATATGTGTCAGTGAGCATGTCTGCAGTGAGCATGTGTTTATGTGTCAGTGAGCAAG
Organism: Pelobates cultripes; assembly: GCA_933207985.1. Classification (NCBI taxonomy): domain Eukaryota; kingdom Metazoa; phylum Chordata; class Amphibia; order Anura; family Pelobatidae; genus Pelobates; species Pelobates cultripes. The sequence continues at coordinate 91,057,649 of OW240921.1, read as the reverse complement.
TCTCTAGTAAGCATGTATGTGTGTCAGTGTGCATGTCTGCAGTGAGCATGTATGTGTGTATCAGGTAGCATTTCTGTAGTAAGCATGTATGTGTATGTCAGTGAGCATGTCTGTAGTAAGCATGTATGTGTGTGTCAGTGAGCATGTCTGTAATAAGCATCTTTGTGTATGCCAGTGAGTTTGTCTGTAGTAAGCTTGTGTGTGCGTCAGAGTTTGTCTGTACTAAGTTTGTGTGTACCTGTAAGCTTGTCTGTGTTTGTCAATGATCTTGTGTGTCAGTGAGAATGCCTGTCTGTGAGCCTGTGTACCAGTGAACTTGTGTGCTTGTGTCAATTAGATTGTCTGTGCCTGCATGTGAGTATGCGTACTGTATAATTAAATTTTTTACCCTGAATTACTAATATTTATAATTAAAAATGGTACATACCAATAATAAAAATATATAGGTATATACTTTAGTGATAATGCTAACTATCTCTTTATAACATTTAAAATTTGGCTTCATCTTGCTACCCCAGATTCAGTCATTTTAATTCATATATATATATATAAATCTATGGGAAAAATTTATGCAGGCCCTATAAGTCATTGTGCCATGGTGGTGTATATCTAAACATACACAAACACTACCGTGGCACAATGACTTATAGGGTTGGCATACATTTTTTTCCAGGGCTGCTTTGCATTCTGTAGCGGTACTTACCCTTTCCAGGGGCCGGCCGGGGTCCTCTGTTCGAGCCGCGCGCGGTCCTGCTGCTGCACGAGCCGCGCGCGGCTCAGCCGACCGCGGCTCAGCCGACCGCTGTGACTAGAAAGCGGTCATGTGTTCCACATACTCTAAGAGCGCGCCGCGGGTATCGGGCGCGCTCTTAAAGGGACAGTGGGTGCCTAAATTGGAAAAGGCATCCCATTGGTCCCTGTCATGCCACACTCCCCATACACTTACCTTTTGGGGGCGTGGATGTGACAGGGACCAATCAAATTAGATGTTTAGGTATTTATACTCACCTTCTTTCCTTTGTTACTTGCCCTATCATGGTTTCTGTATCAGTTCCCTTTAGCGCTTGTTGTGTTCAGTTGTATTTCTCCGTATTGACCTTGGCTTTGTTTCTGACTACGTTTTCTCTTTATCCTTATCTGTTCTGGTTGTCGGCTTGTTGTTTACTGTGTACCAGACCCCGGCTTGTCCTAGTTTACGCTGTCTCTCTGTGCCCTTGATTTCGGATTGTTCCTGACTCTGTCTCCTCTCATATACGTCGAGTCCGGCCATTCTAAGGTCCGGTAGACGTATCTCTCCTCTGTGTTGTCTTTTGTTTAGCTGAATCCTGCGTGTTGGGGTATATTCTCGTTACATTACGATAGGGCCATGGACCCCGCAGATTTGGCTCAGCAAATGGCTTCTCACGAGGCAAGGTTTGTAGAGCAGGATCACCGTATGGATCAGATAGCACAGGCTCTCCAGACGCTCTTGTCTAGAACCATTCCTGCAACCGCACCTAACCCTCCTACACCTCATCCTCCCGAAGTATCCAATTCAACCAATGCTTCGCCCCATTTAACACCTCCTCCTAGGTATGGAGGGGAAGCCAAGACATGCAGAGGTTTTATTAATCAAATAGAATTCCACCTTGAGATGTATCCTCATTCCTTTCCCACTGATAGGTCTAAAGTGGGGTTTTTGATGCATCAACTTACTGACAAAGCACTAGAGTGGGCAAATCCTATTTGGGAGGCCAATGGACCTATGGTTCATGATTTCAATAGTTTTCTTGCGGCTTTTCGTAGAACTTTTGACACAACAAAGAGGTCAAAGAATGCCGCAAGAGCATTAATGAGGATTAAACAGGGGTCTAGGTCTGTGGCGGATTATGCTATTCAGTTTCGTACCCTTGCTTCACAGGTAGATTGGACCAATAATGGGTTAACTACTGCGTTCATGGAAGGTTTATCTGACACTATATTAGATGAGGTAGCGGCAAGGGAGCTTCCTATTCCATTAGAGGATCTTATTGACTACCTCATTGATATAGATAATAGAATTCGCGACAGGCTCTATACCAAAAACAAGAATAGACGTCTGGTCACATCTATTAACCCTAGAGTTGATAAACCTGAGAGTGTTAAAGTACCCGAGGAGGAACCCATGCAATTAGGGGTTGCCAAACTCTCGGATACTGAAAAACTACTTAGAAGAAGGAATGGACTCTGCCTATACTGTGGTAGGCGAGACCATATGGTAAGGGAATGTCCTTTGCGTCCGGAAAACTCTCGCACCTAAGACCTTATAGGGGACTGGCCTTGGGTGTGATCTCTAAGTCTCCTAAATTGCCTCCTAATCGTTTGCTTCTCCCTGTTTCCCTTCATATGGGGGTGAGTTGTATAGCAGAATGCATATTAGCCTTGGTTGATTCTGGGGCTGCTGAGAACTTTATTGACTCTGAGTTTGTTACGAAAAATAACATGGCCATTGAGGCCATAGATGGTAGACCATTAAGTTCTCCAATTGTTACTCATGAAACTGTACCATTACACATGTATACAGGGGTTTTACACTTTGAAACCATTCGATTCCAGGTTATCACATCTCCCTCTTCTCACATTTTGTTAGGATACCCATGGTTACGTACTCACAATCCCATTTTCGATTGGGAGTCAGGGCAAATAAGATCATGGAGCGATGCCTGCCATGAGTCCTGTACTATTGAAGTCACCCCTTTGAATTCTATTAATGTCCCTACAACTCCTCCTTTGTCCACTGTTATACCCTCTCAGTACTTATTTCTCAAAACTGTCTTCGATAAAAGGGAGGCTGACAAATTACCACCTCACAGACCCTACGATTGTGCTATCGATTTATTGCCTGGCACAATACCTCCAAAGGGCAGGGTGTACCCTTTATCTGTTCAAGAAAACCGTGTCATGGAGGAGTATATTAAGGAATCATTAGAAAAGGGGTTTATTAGGAGATCCTCTTCTCCGGCTGGAGCGGGGTTCTTCTTTGTATCAAAGAAAGAAGGTGATTTAAGACCGTGTATCGATTATAGAGGTCTAAATAAAATCACCATCAAAAATGCATATCCTATACCTTTAATCACGGAATTATTTGACAGACTCAAACATGCTACTGTATTCACTAAATTGGATCTTAGAGGTGCATACAATTTAATACGTATTAAGAAAGACCACGAATGGAAAACGGCATTCAACACTAGATCTGGCCATTACGAGTATACTGTTATGCCATTTGGTCTATGCAATGCCCCAGCAGTATTTCAAGAATTTATCAATGACGTTTTAAGAGACTTTATTCACACATTTGTAATTGTGTACTTAGACGACATATTAATATACTCTACAGATTTACACACTCATCACAGGCATGTTACGACAGTTCTGAAGACCCTTCTTGCTAATGGTCTTTATTGTAAACTGGAAAAATGTCTATTTGACCAATCCGAAGTCCAGTTTTTGGGGTATTTAATTTCCGCTAAAGGTTTTCGTATGGATCCCCAGAAGCTTTCTGCTGTCATGGAATGGCCTCTTCCACAAGGTTTGAAAGCCATTCAGCGTTTTCTTGGTTTCTCTAATTATTATAGACGCTTTATTAAAGGTTTTTCCTCTATTGTAGCGCCTATCACCCGTATGACAAGAAAGGGAGGCAATACTCGTGTCTGGTCTCCCGAGGCACTTCAGGCTTTTGAGTTTCTTAAAACCACATTCGCTTCTGCACCTATTTTACAGCACCCTATCCCCACACTGCCCTATATTCTTGAAGTTGATGCTTCTGATATCGGGGTAGGTGCTGTCTTATCCCAAAGAGAGTCGCCTGAAAAGCCATTGCATCCTTGTGGCTTCTTCTCCAAACAAATGTCCAAAGCAGAAAAGAATTATGATGTGGGTAATCGCGAACTCCTTGCTATTATTTTAGCACTGAAAGAATGGAGACATTTGTTAGAAGGAACTAAAGATCCTATTCTCATATTTACGGATCATAAGAACCTATCCTACCTTAGTGAGGCTAAAAGACTGTCTTCTCGGCAGGCTAGGTGGTCACTATTTTTGTCCCATTTCAATTACATTATCACCTATAGGCCAGGTGACCGCAACACTAAAGCAGACGCTCTGTCCAGACAGTTCGAAACTGCTGACAAACAGGAGATTGATGTTACTCCTGTGATTCCCCCAGAAAGGATAATCGCTACCACTGTTTTGTCTATTTCTTCGTCCCTCTTGCAGGCCATACAAGCGAAACAAAACATGGCACCTAGCAAGAGACCTACTGATAAACTGTTCGTTGATGTTCCCGAGAGACGGGAGATTCTGTCGTTGTATCATGACACTAAGACTGCTGGGCATCCTGGTATTTCCAAAACGGTGTCAGCAGTTTCTCGGTATTTTTGGTGGGATTCCTTACGCAAGGATGTCACTGACTATATAGGTGCTTGTACTACTTGTGCCTGTATGAAATCTTCTCGTAGGGTTCCTTGTGGGCTGTTGCATCCGTTACCTATTCCCGAGAGACCTTGGTCTAACCTGTCCATGGATTTTATTGTTGAATTACCTCCCTCGAATGGTAACACAGTTATCCTAATGATAGTGGATCGGTTTTCCAAGATGGCTCACTTTGTGTCTCTTCACAAGCTGCCCACGTCCAGGGAACTAGCACTTGTTTTCGCCAGAGAGGTGTTTCGATTACACGGCATTCCCGTATCTATTGTATCTGATAGGGGTAGCCAATTTATTTCCAGGTTCTGGAAAGCCTTTTGTTCGGAAATGGGTATTTCTCTCTCATTTTCTTCCGCTTACCACCCCCAGTCTAATGGAGCTGCCGAACGTGCCAATCAATCTCTGGAGCAGTACCTTCGTTGTTTCGTATCCCACCATCAGAACAATTGGTCTGACCTTCTTCCTTGGGCTGAGTTTGCTCAGAATAACGCTACTCATGATTCTTCCGGCAAGAGTCCTTTTTACGTTGTATATGGCCAACATCCTGTTGTTCTTCCGGCTGCTTTCTCCTCACAGGTCATGCCAGTTCTGGATGAACATTTGGCTAATTTGCGTAATACTTGGGAGCAGGTTCAGCGTTCTTTGGTGGATTCCGCTGCTCGCCAGAAGGTGCAGGCTGACAAGCATCGCAGGGCGGCTCCTTCTTATGTTGTGGGGGACAGGGTTCTGCTTTCTACGCGAAACATTCGCCTCCAGGTGCCTTCTATGAAATTGGCTCCCCGCTTTATTGGTCCTTATCGTATTCTGCATAAGGTTAATCCTGTTTCGTATGCCTTGGGTCTCCCTAAGAATCTGCGTATTCCTAATGTCTTTCACACCTCGTTGTTGAAGCCTTTCGTACGCAACCGCTACACCCGACATGCACCTCCTCCCCTCCTGTTTCTGTGGAGGGTCATGAGGAATTTGAAGTTTCTGCAGTTCTTGACTCTCGTTTCCTTAGGGGCCGACTTCAGTACCTAGTGCATTGGAAGGGCTATGGGCCTGAGGAGCATAGTTGGATTTCCGCTGACGCGGTTCACGCTCCTCGTCTTGTGCGCTCTTTCCATTCTCGTTTTCCTGCCAGGCCTGGCCCTCCCCGCCCGGAGGGCGTGTCCTCAGGGGGGGGTAATGTAGCGGTACTTACCCTTTCCAGGGGCCGGCCGGGGTCCTCTGTTCGAGCCGCGCGCGGTCCTGCTGCTGCACGAGCCGCGCGCGGCTCAGCCGACCGCTGTGACTAGAAAGCGGTCACGTGTTCCACCTACTCTAAGAGCGCGCCGCGGGTATCGGGCGCGCTCTTAAAGGGACAGTGGGTGCCTAAATTGGAAAAGGCATCCCATTGGTCCCTGTCATGCCACACTCCCCATACACTTACCTTTTGGGGGCGTGGATGTGACAGGGACCAATCAAATTAGATGTTTAGGTATTTATACTCACCTTCTTTCCTTTGTTCCTTGCCCTATCGTGGTTTCTGTATCAGTTCCCTTTAGCGCTTGTTGTGTTCAGTTGTGTTTCTCCGTATTGACCTTGGCTTTGTTTCTGACTACGTTTTCTCTTTATCCTTATCTGTTCTGGTTGTCGGCTTGTTGTTTACTGTGTACCAGACCCCGGCTTGTCCTAGTTTACGCTGTCTCTCTGTGCCCTTTATTTCGGACTGTTCCTGACTCTGTCTCCTCTCATATACGTCGAGTCCGGCCATTCTAAGGTCCGGTAGACGTATCTCTCCTCTGTGTTGTCTTTTGTTTAGCTGAATCCTGCGTGTTGGGGTATATTCTCGTTACACATTCCCAGTCCGGCCCTGCTCTCACTGCACCCCTAGATCTCCCATTTATTGTCCTTTGTTATATAGTGTTGTGATAAGATATCGTACGACAGGTGGAGTTCATCCATGTACCTTACAGTTTCCCATTGACAGAAAAATTTTATAATATTTTTTTCTCAAACTGGAGAAAAAGTTACTATTACTTTTATGCAATTATATCTGTATTTGTTTATGGTAAAAAGTTTTCTTTAAGTAAGGATGTGACGACTGAAATGAAAAGCAACAGATTATTTATCCCAGAGCCAATTAATTCCAGGTACCTGGCTGCCAAACGTAATGGCATGCATACATAAACACCTAAAGTGGCGTTAGCAGAAGCCAACAGATTTTCCAATCTAAGGATTAGGATTTCCTCCTTTAAACCAATTAAACAGGAAGCTCTCTATATCTGGGGAGTTCAGTGTTGGCCCTCCATCTTGTGTTGAATTTCAGTTACCAGAATTCCGTGACAAACTAATACAGTTAGCTGGTAGAACATTCTAAAATGGGAAATTCTACAAGGGACAAATATGCCTCTTTATTGAAAAAACGCATATACAGAGGTAGGCATAAACGTAACAAATGCCATCTGAAAAAAACATACGCTAATACTTTCTCTTGACATTTTAAGGATATTTTTAATATAAACTATTGACTCTGTTGCATTAGAATTAGATCCAATTATGCAATATGTTATTTTGTTAGTTCGCAAAACACTCTGTAGCAGTATATTATAGAGTCCATATTTTTTTTTATAGCACTTATCGCCACATCATAATTTCAATGAGGAACTTTAATGAAAGTGCACATTTCAGCAGTGTGTTGGGTAAAATGCAGACTGCTGTGTTCATTACAGATATTACACAATAAGTAGCTGGAAATAGGCTTTTATATATATTGTGGAAGATTTGATGTTTTGTGGTAGGTCGTTCGTCCCATAATTGCTGTGTATGATGAAACAAATGAGCAAATCACTTCCTTGTTGAAACAATGAATGTAGAATGTGTTGCTAGAAGTAGACAGAGGCTTGGGTTTACCTGGAATTTGACTAACCAGAAAATATAAGAAAAGGATACGTTTAGAGTTGTGTTATATAATTTAGTTTTTTAAGTGAACCTGTCATGCTTATTTTAACTTTAAAATCGTCCCTAAATACATTTAATACATCATGATGTATTCAATGTAAAATCCAGTGCCACCATTTGCTCAGCTTTGTGGGTGTTACTACTATCAAACACCCACTTCCGGACTCTCCTCCCACACTTCACCCAATATTTTCCTTTATTTGTCTTGTTTGGGGCGACTTGCCCAAGCAGAGCAAAACTCTTGTGTGTCGCCGAAACGCTGGCTTCGTTGCCAGCATCTCAATAAAGTGATATCAGTCACTCCATTCCTGTTACTCCCTAGTCAGTGCTTGCAGTGTCGGCTATGGAGTTACCATAACAACTTCAGGGCATGCGCTGTAGTTGCTCTGTGTGGAGAGCAGAAGGTCTGCCTGTGGGAGGTCTTTTCTGCCATCCTTTGTCAGTCAATTCTTTGGCATTAGTGATGTACCGAACGGTTCGCCAGCGAACGGTTCCTGGCGAACATAGTATGTTCGCGTTCGCCACGGCGGGCGAACATATGCGCGGTTCGACCCGCCCCCTATTCGTCATCATTGAGTAAACTTTGACCCTGTACCTCACAGTCAGCAGACACATTCCAGCCAATTAGCAGCACACCCTCCTAGCAGACCCTCCCACCTCCTGGAAGCATCCATTTTAGATTCATTCTCAAGCTGCATGCTTAGTAAGAGGAGGGAAAGTGTAGCTGCTGTTCATAAGATAGGGAAAAGCATAGCTAGGTTAGGGATAAGGGTATGCTTTTTTTGGATTTTTTTTTTCTATGTAATGTAAATGCACTTAGTTGTCTGCCACTGCTGCCAGCTTCTGTGTCAGGCTCACAGTGCATACTGTGCCCATTTCCCCAGTCAGTGCCACCACTTACATCTGGTGTCACAATAGCTTGGATTTAAAAACAAAAAACTTTTTTCACTGTTATAGATTGA
>OW240921.1:90868924-91049219 GCA_933207985.1 Pelobates cultripes | reverse complement strand
GGCTGAAAAAAAGACTAAGTCCCATCGCCGAATGGGACTTAGTCTCTGCAACTGTAAAACCAGTAGGGGAGAAGGTAGAGCTCAGCGGTGTTCGCGGAAATGTGTAGCCGATTTTAGTTCCATGAATTTGGCTACACATACCGCTGACCTCGTCGAATGATCAAAGATGGCCGCCGCCACGTGTTCAGCAAACGAACAAAGACCTCCCAGCATTGTCAATTAAGCTGCGGTTAACTGCAGCTTCTGGGAGGTAAATTGCCTGCACACTTCCACTTCTGGGTGGTCTGCCTGTGGGTGGTCTGCTTGTGTGGTACTTGGTTCAGTAAGCCCCATTTACTGAACCAAGTGGGAATTAGCCAGGCAGGCACAAAGGGTTTGCAGCAGGTCTGGGGACACAGGGGACACCGTCTTAAAGGGGCAGTGTCCCCAACAAGTCTGGGGACACGGCCTTAAAGGGGCAGTGTCCCAATCTTCCTGATGTCCCAAAAAAGGTGTTTAAAGGGCCAGCACCAGTCACATAAAGAGTCCATAAGCCCCAATATGCCCACCGACAGTCTTAAAGGGCCATACACACCAAATAAAAGTGCATACATTTTCACAATCTCCCAGGGGCCATAGTCATGCGGGAGGAGGCTGGCAAATAGGCTTCTCCACAACCCAGGGAAGCAGGGCAATTTGCCATTTAAAGGGCCCGTTACAAATAGCAGTTTGTAACAAGGTGTCAATCCATATCTGCCAAGTGACCCTATGTAGGGGGAACAGTCCCTATTCTGCTCTGTGTCAGTGTGTATCATGGTCTCTGAGGACAGGTGTCAATCCATATCTGCCAAGTGACCCCATGTAGGAGGAACAGTCCCTATTCTGCTCTGTGTCAGTGTGTATCAGGGATCCTTAGGACAGGTGTCAATCCATATCTGCCAAGTGACCCTATGTAGGAGGAACAGTCCCAATTCTGCTCTGTGACATTGGGTATCAGGGATCCTTAGGACAGGTGTCAATCCATATCTGCCAAGTGACCCTATGTAGGAGGAACAGTCCCAATTCTGCTCTGTGACATTGGGTATCAGGGATCCTTAGGACAGGTGTCAATACATATCTGCCAAATGACCCTATGTAGGAGGAACAGTCCCAATTCTGCTCTGTGACATTGGGTATCAGGGATCCTTAGGACAGGTGTCAATCCATATCTGCAAAGTGACCCTATGTAGGGGTAACAGTCTCTATTCTGCTCTGTGTCAGTGTGTATCATGGTCCCTGAGGACAGGTGTCAATCCATATCTGCCAAGTGACCCTATGTAGGGGGAACAGTCCCTATTCTGCTCTGTGTCAGTGTGTATCATGATCTCTGAGGACAGGTGTCAATCCATATCTGCCAAGTGACCCGATGTAGGGGGAACAGTCCCTATTCTGCTCTGTGTCAGTGTGTATCAGGGATCCTTAGGACAGGTGTCAATCCATATCTGCCAAGTGACCCTATGTAGGGGGACCAGTCCCTATTCTGCTCTGTGTCCGTGTGCATCAGGGCTCTGAGGACAGGTGTCAATCCATATGTCAAGGTGTCAATATGTCATATGTCAGGTGTCAATCCATATTGATTGTGATTTAGGAATGTTAGGTGATTTCTGCCCTTTATGGATTAAAACCAGACTCTGTATCAACTGTGTAATTTTCCATGGGAGTTTTGCCATGGATCCCCCTCCGGCATGCCACAGTCCAGGTGTTAGTCACCTTGAAACAACTTTTCCATCACTATTGTGGCCAGAAAGAGTCCCTGTGTGTTTTAAAATTCGCCTGCCCATTGAAGTCAATGGCGTTTCGGGCGGTTCGCCGGTTCGCGAACATTTGCGGAAGTTCGCGTTCGCCGTTCGCGAACCGAAAATTTCGGGTTCGCGACATCACTATTTGGCATATGCTGAAAGATCTATTCAATAAGTTTTTCTCACAGATTCTGTTAGCACAATGTATAAAAAAAAGAGCATAATTTGTAGAAACCATGACAGGTACCATTTAAAATAAATCACAATAATGGGTGGTGTGATAACATTGCAGGACAAAGAGTCAAAAGTAACTTATACAGAATGTTGGGCTTACTGAGAGGGATTTGAGGTACCGATGCATATACAACACGCCTTAGTCTGTGACATTTGTTTTTAATATGCTGTCCATGTCTTTAACACAGAATTTTAGCATTTCAGAGCAGAGTTGAGACAATAGCTAATCAATGTGAAGTCCAAATGAGAGGGCAGGTTCTAGCACATTCCAAGTATTTATAGAAGCTACGAGGGGTTTGTTTGTCCAAGATCCGTCTCTCTAAAAAATTCTACTGGAAACACTTACATTTGAGATAGAGTTGTTTGTTTCATGAATATCATAGTATTGTCAGTTCACACACCCACAGCAGAGGGTTTACAAGCCACAGATAGATCCTTTATGCATATGAAAAATGACGAGAACAGAAAATTGAACTTTGGGGAATTCTACATTTAGCTTGAGTAAGTTGGAAATTCCGGGCTCGTTTCCTTGCTTGTCGCAATCAATTATCAACAAACTGGTAATTTTGTAAAATGGCTGACGATAAGTTGGAGTCTCATGACTGTTTCCATGCTACAAAAATTCACTGTTAGTATTTGATAATTATCAGCTACGAGAATCATAATGTAACACCTTGTTTCTACACTACACAGTAAGAATAATGTGCAGTTTAGGGGGGCGTGGCTTGGAAGCCAAGGAAGATGGCGGCGTGAAGTCTGAGCTCCCTGTAAGGCTCCAAGCACCCCATCGCCTAGCGCACCTAATTGCCCCAAAAATGGGCAAATCACAACGGGCATCACAAGCCCCAAAGCCAGCGAACACCCCGAGGGGGAGCGCAACCCCATACATGAGGCGCTTCCTAGCGACGCCGGCGGACTGGGAGACACAGGCCTCAGAAGACTCGACGGCCTCGGGTGGGGGAGCGTCGCCTTCACTGTGCGGGGAGGAGACCCTGGCCGAGACGCCTATGCTGTACCCCACCGACTCCCACCCAGATTTAATGCACATCCTCCGAAATCTACCCACTAAAACAGACCTACTGGAGGCAAACAACAGCCTCCGCACCTCCATCACGGAGGAACTTCAAGCCATGCGGGAAGAATGCTGCGGCCTAAGCCAGAGGATCTCCCAACTGGAGGCAAATCATGACCACGTGCAAGCGGCACAGTCCGCCAACACCGGGATCCTGAGGCAGACCACCCAGCAGATGCAACAAATGGCACAACAGTTAGAGGACCTTGATAACAGGGGGAGGAGGCAGAACATAAGGGTCCGGGGGATCCCAGAGGAAGCAGACGACGACTCCCCAATCCAAGCTACCTTACAAACAGTTTTTAACCAGCTGCTGGGCCGCGCACCACGAGAACCCCTGGAGATGGTGAGAGCACACCGGGCTCTCAGACCGAAAGGCCCCCCGGGAAGCCAACCAAGAGATGCTATATGCTGCTTGGCAAATTTCCAGCAGAAGGAAGAAATCCTGAGGAAGTCAAGAGAGGAGGGTAGGGTGTACCTGGGCTCGGCAGAGATTCAACTGTACCCGGACCTCTCCCCCTGCAACCCTGGCGTACCGAAGGGCCCTGCGCCCGTTCACCAGACAGCTACAGACGAACAGAGTTAAATACCGTTGGTGCTTCCCGACAGGGCTGCTGGTCCATACACACAAAGGCTCCTTTCTAGTGAAGACAGAGGCCGACATGACCGCCCTCGGGAGGGAGCTGCACATCACACCGGCTTCACTGCAGTGGCCGGATCCTCTGGCTCTATACACACCGGCCCCTGGATTGGAGACTCGTATGGCGGACACTCAGATCCCGCGGACCACCCGCAAACAGGCGACAGGCCCAAGAGGCCTTTGAACAGAGGGCAGGAAACGTTGAACACCCAGCCACGCCCCCAAGAGTCTCATCCCTCACCCACTAAAGAACATTACGTTGAGCCCGTTCCAGGAAAAAGAGGACTAACATAAGTGCACGGAGTACACGCAAGTATACTACTCCGGGGTTTACTTGGCCTGAGAGACTAACCATACCACAGCTCACCTACCAGGACATTCAAAATGTTGATCGGGGGGGGGAGGGGGGTAAGGCAACAGACCAAAGCCCCTCGTAAGGCTCAGAGTAACTGGGGAGGGGTACATGTGGATGGATGGAGGACGGTCGACACGGATCTGCTACCTAACGCATCACTGCTCTAGCTACAGCAGGACACAGGAAACGGCATATAAACTACTGACACACTGGTACCACACTCCTGAGTCACTACATGCCCGAATCCCATCCCACCCCCCACAGTGTTGGAGATGCGGGGAGGACAGAGGCACACTCTTACACATTTGGTGGGAGTGCAAACAGATAGCCCCATTCTGGTCAGAGATTCACAAAATATTGGCAAAGTTTACAGACGATCCAGTCCCATTCGACCCAGCAGTCATGCTCTTACACCACACTAAAACCCCACGAACGGCGTATAAGAGATCACTCACAATTCGCATACTGAACACGGCCAAATTGATCATACCACAGTATTGGAAAAAACAGGTCATCCCCCCTTTGAGAGTTTGGTTTAGACAAATGGAAGAATTGAGATCCCTAGCGGAATTTCACCACAAAGCTCACAATACATTCCAAGTGTACCTCAACACTTGGACACATTGGATCCTGAAGACAACAGATCCCGAATTTACTAACATGACATAACTACCACCACACAGTTAGCTACTGGAGGCTACAAACCCAGAAAGGAGCGGGGAAGACAGCCACACAGGGGCGGGTCTACCTCCGGCACCAAGGGCTAACCAATACTAGAAGGCCCGAAAACACCCAAAAATGACAAGGGAGGCCCTGACACATAGACGAGGAGACCGCCTCAACTAAATAGGGCACCCCAAAGAGGCGAGGGGATGAGAGAGGCAGACCATAGGACCCGGGCTGTCACGCGACATTCTCACAGACAGGCACAAGTAACGGAGACATACACACACACGCAATACCTACAAGGGACCTGTGGGACTGACGTAATTGCGGGCATACGAGCCCAATAGAACATGCAACTGTATAAAAATATATTAGAATGAATGTAAATGTTGAAGAGCAAGACACAGAAATGGACCAGTTAACATGTTTGTCATTTTTCACAGTCCTATATTCATGGTTAAATTAATGGAGACCTGCGAGTCTCAATGTGCTGTCATTTTCTCTGCACGCACACTGCATGATAATAACGGAGACCTGCGAGTCTCAATGTTTTGCCTTTCTCTTTGTGTGCACGAAACATGCAAATAAAAAAATATATATTTACAAAAAAAAAAGAATAATATGCAGTTTAGATGCAGTTGCTAATGCTCAGTTTTACACTAGATGCAACTTAAATGAGAAAAAAAGACATTCACTTCATATATAAATGGACACTATAGTCACCAGAACAACTACAGCATTCTGTATTTATTCTGGTGAGTATAATCATTTCCCTCATGCTTTTTGCAGTAAACACTGTCTTTTCAGAGAAAAGGCAGTGTTTACATTACAGCCTAGTGATAACTCCACTGGCCACTCCTCAGATGGCTGCTAGAGGTGCTTCCAGGGGCAGTGCTGCTCAGTGAACAGCACTGCCATTCAGTGTCTCTACCCTCTGCATGCAGACACTAAAATTTCCTCATAGAGATGCATTTATTCAATGCATCTCTATGAGGAGATGCCGATTGGCCAGAGCTGTGTTTGACTTGTGCTGGCTCTGCCCCTGATCTGCCTCCTTGACAGCCATAGCAAATCCTATGGGAAAGCATTGTGATTGGCTCAGAGAATCACTTCTGATGATGTCAGCCAATCAGGCAGATCAGGCGCAGAGGCAGCAGCTGCAGACGTGACATTTTGCTATATTTATGGAGGCAATGTGGGGGGTTGCGGGGGCAAGGAAGCTAGATGATGGTTTTAACACTATAGGGTCAGGAATACAGGAATACATGTTTGTATTCATGACCCTATAGTGTTCCTTTAAGCACTAAACACCTTCTGTAAGCATGGTCTATGTAGTTTTCAATAAACACCTGTTAAACAGTGGAATATAAACAAAATTACAAAATGTAGCTTAACTTTAGTGCTTGAGTTTAGTGTAGTATGATAGTTAGTGCTGGTTATTGGAGAGTCTGGTACTTTTGACAGGGTTACTCACTGAAGTGGGAATTCAAAGAAGAATCAAAGACAATTTTACAATAATGTAGCCAAACTGGAAGCATAACTGAACTGGAGAACTTTTGCAATTCGGTTATTTTGGCCTTACATTTGAAATTCACTTTGAATCCTTACTTTAGTGAGTTTTCAAAGGTTAAAACACAGATATGGAAATGGCTACGGTATGTTACATTATTGTCTAGGAAAGACTTGGGTTCATGGGGAAATTTAAGAGATCTTATTAGAAAAGTGAAAAATAAAACAAGAATCAGTAACGGGTTAATATTAGATGTCATGAAGAGTTAAAAAGATGATTGAAAAATACTGATCATTTTGAGAAAATTATTTTTCCTGATAAACATTATTATAGATAGAAAGGATGCTTAGATACACAGACATGCAATCTGTTAAGGGAAGTAGGGGAAGGCGTTAAAACACGTTAAACACGTGACAGATGTTTTGCCTTTCTCTTTGTGTGCACGAAACATGCAAATAAAAAAATATATATTTACAAAAAAAAAAGAATAATATGCAGTTTAGATGCAGTTGCTAATGCTCAGTTTTACACTAGATGCAACTTAAATGAGAAAAAAAAGACATTCACTTCATATATAAATGGACACTATAGTCACCAGAACAACTACAGCATTCTGTATTTATTCTGGTGAGTATAATCATTTCCCTCATGCTTTTTGCAGTAAACACTGTCTTTTCAGAGAAAAGGCAGTGTTTACATTACAGCCTAGTGATAACTCCACTGGCCACTCCTCAGATGGCTGCTAGAGGTGCTTCCAGGGGCAGTGCTGCTCAGTGAACAGCACTGCCATTCAGTGTCTCTACCCTCTGCATGCAGACACTAAAATTTCCTCATAGAGATGCATTTATTCAATGCATCTCTATGAGGAGATGCCGATTGGCCAGAGCTGTGTTTGACTTGTGCTGGCTCTGCCCCTGATCTGCCTCCTTGACAGCCATAGCAAATCCTATGGGAAAGCATTGTGATTGGCTCAGAGAATCACTTCTGATGATGTCAGCCAATCAGGCAGATCAGGCGCAGAGGCAGCAGCTGCAGACGTGACATTTTGCTATATTTATGGAGGCAATGTGGGGGGTTGAGGGGGCAAGGAAGCTAGATGATGGTTTTAACACTATAGGGTCAGGAATACAGGAATACATGTTTGTATTCATGACCCTATAGTGTTCCTTTAAGCACTAAACACCTTCTGTAAGCATGGTCTATGTAGTTTTCAATAAACACCTGTTAAACAGTGGAATATAAACAAAATTACAAAATGTAGCTTAACTTTAGTGCTTGAGTTTAGTGTAGTATGATAGTTAGTGCTGGTTATTGGAGAGTCTGGTACTTTTGACAGGGTTACTCACTGAAGTGGGAATTCAAAGAAGAATCAAAGACAATTTTACAATAATGTAGCCAAACTGGAAGCATAACTGAACTGGAGAACTTTTGCAATTCGGTTATTTTGGCCTTACATTTGAAATTCACTTTGAATCCTTACTTTAGTGAGTTTTCAAAGGTTAAAACACAGATATGGAAATGGCTACGGTATGTTACATTATTGTCTAGGAAAGACTTGGGTTCATGGGGAAATTTAAGAGATCTTATTAGAAAAGTGAAAAATAAAACAAGAATCAGTAACGGGTTAATATTAGATGTCATGAAGAGTTAAAAAGATGATTGAAAAATACTGATCATTTTGAGAAAATTATTTTTCCTGATAAACATTATTATAGATAGAAAGGATGCTTAGATACACAGACATGCAATCTGTTAAGGGAAGTAGGGGAAGGCGTTAAAACACGTTAAACACGTGACAGATTAACCGACTTTGTCTGCCTTATGTCTGTAATTGGACTTCGGGTCTTCACCTTTTTTCTAATTGCTGGGTTCTTAGAACAAAGGGGGTGCATTATACAAATGGGGTACTCTGGGTGTAGTCTACTGGATACTAACTCAATGCTTCTTATAAACATATAGGGGTGTCAGTGAATCTGAACTGGAGGACTATACCAAAAGCTACAATATTGACTAAACGCTGCTCCCATCTCTGACAAGTGCACTATGTATTTGGTTTTATTTGGGTGGCCTCTAATTGACTGCCTATTACAAGCAGGCAATTGAGCAAGAACATACTAATGACTTGTCCAAGAGAAACAGTAGGATTTTTTGAATTTGCTTTAATTAATGACACTTAGAAAACAATGTATACTTTTGGGCTAGATTATTTATCCAATGCATGCCAAAAAAAGGTAACAGACTCTGATTTAATTAAAATCATAAAAACTTATGCCATGGGCAAAGAGAGGTGTGAATTCAGTCCTTTTTAGCTGTAATATATAAATAATGAGGACAGTTTGTAAACCGTAATGCAAACAGAGCAGACATGCATATGTAAATGGGGATCTAGAATAAAGTGTCTATTATTTTAAGGAACTGTTCATTAAATCCACGCTAGGAACACCACTGCATTAAAAAAAGGAGGAAAAAAAACCTGATGTTCAATTTCAATTTTTCAGGTTTCCTGTCAACGACTTCATTCATAGTAACTCCACAGCACAGTCATTCTGTGACCACTTCAGCTATTCTGTCAAGGCCAATAAAACAAATTTCAAATAAGCCGCAAGTGAAAAGCAACTTGCTAGATCATCAGCCAAAGCAGGACATATATAATCACTGTGGTTATATTTATGTACTTTTGACACTACTGAAATAGCAGATTTCTGACTAACGACAGTATGTAGGCACACAAGCTATTGGCACCGCCGATGTTTTTTTGACCTGTACTGAGTGATATCTGGAAACCAGCTGATATATCATGCCAGGGTAAGATGTAAATCCAGGATCTGCCAATGACACGTTTTGCAGCCAAGTGCTGCCTCATAATAGAGTACATTTGTACCTCTTGCCTGCTCAGAACTGAACACAGTGTTAAAGAGCAGAAATAAAAAAAATGTATCAGATTGCCAATTATTCAATGTGTTAGCTACTGATAGAAATGTGCCAATGTATAAACCAAAATAGGAGCTTTAAGAAAATCAAGAAAGAAGATCGCGTGACCAAGATATGACAATGTCATTCCACCACTCGCAACTCCATAAAGTGCTTTGGAATGGTAAAGAAACCAATTTAAGTAAAATAAAACAATCTGATTTCATCCAAAAATGTTAATAGTTCATAGCCTGATAATTAAATCACAGTATTTAATAAACCGCTTTCACCAGCCAGACGCTTCCTCACAGTTTGATAGCAATAGTTACTTCTGCAATAGTACGTAAGAAGAAGTGTGCAAGCAAACCAATTCAAATCACCTGATTGATGGTGATGAATCAAGACCTTTGACAATTTTTATAGATTGCTATATATTGAGTTCCTTGTTTTTCCACTTTTTTTGGGACCTTTTACACTCACTGAGTTTAGGGTTCTTGGATTTATCACATTTTACCATCCTGTCTTTTTTTTTTTTTTACTTTGCTGTGTTATTTTCTTGTATGCTCTTGAATTAAATATCAGATACCCCTCACCTCTTTTCCCAGAGGTTCTTACATTCCTGGAGTTTATCAATGCTAGCATTAGCCTATTCTTTGGAGTATTAGTCTCTTGAATTAGATAGTTCCATAGCTCTACTTCTTGTATCAAAACACCTTCTGTCTGCTCTGGAGGACCTCTTCCCTGGAAGGACTATGAATCACACATCCCCTTTAAGGCTTCTTCCAGTTGTTTCCTATATTTGTAATGTACAGCACTGCCATTGCTGTGTTCATATAAAATATATAATGCTTCTTTTATTAAGTTCATAAAAATACATCCAAAATGAAGTCCCAGTACCGTAATGCACCCACAATGAAACCGGAATGCCTACCCAAGATCTCAAGGTCCCACGAGCTCATTCTAACTGGGAGGGGTGTAAGGAGTGCCCACCCTGCTGGATCCCTCTCTGTGGAAAATAGGAAGATATAATAATGAATAAACATAGTATGGATGCCCCTTGTTCCTTACCTTCATCTGAGGAACTTGCAGGAGGTGGTCTGGATCCCATGATCTGAGGGAAGGGATTGTATAACTTGCATGAGGTGCTCTGGATCCCATGATCTGAGGGAAGGGATTGTATAACTTGCAGGAGGTGCTCTGGATCCCATAATCTGAGGTAAGGGATTGTAGAACTTGAAGGAGGTGCTCTGGAACCCATATTAGCTAAAAGGGAAAAGCTAAACATTTTAAATTTGTTAAGGAATTGGCCAAAGGATCGTGTACATTGGCTTTAGTGGATGAAGCTGGTAAAGGCACAGTGACCTCAGTGGGCTAATGGGGAGGCAGCAGCACTTGTTGATGAGTGAATGAAGGAATTAATTAATTTTAGCATTTTCTTTCAGCTAGCATTGGTTTCATTGTACATGCTATTTTTTACTCAACATGTCAGATGTATCTTAACTGACCAAGCAAACAAACCGAGTTTGTCAAAATCAGTGCTTACTGAATAGTGATCTGCTCCTCTTACAGTAGCAAGGTGGCCATTTTTTTGTGGCTATCCAGCTGCGAACAAACTGAACAGCTTGAGTTAGTTGTGATAAGTGACATTTAAACCAAATTCCCTTTGGAGAACTCCTGCATTACTGAAGCTATCCACTATTGATCATTTCATACTCGCTAGTAAGTTGCTATGGAATAGCGGGCAGAGGACCTACTGCATAGGGTAGTACCTAATTTAAACAGTGGACCTGTATTTAACAAGTTATTATTTCTGCATATATTTGTTGTCTTATACTTAGCCAAATTTAATATTTGTACTGTAATGTATTGAAAAAAAATCTAACTAAAAGTTTTCCTTTGATTAATGATTCTCTAATTTCTTTTGGAGAAATATGTTTGTCCTATATTCAACACTGACGTGGCCAATGACCTCATCATTAATATACTGGTTAAAATATGTATTTAGCCATTATTTTGTCATTGGGCTTATTTATTTTATTCCCTGTTTCTTGCCATTCTCGAGAAGACATTTATGTAATATTTTACAATGTGTGATAAATTCATAACTATTCATATTTTGGCGCAATCTCCATTCTTTGGGACAATATCCACTATTCAGCTTCTAACAAAAATACAGTAGGCACAAGACTTATGGTGGTCTGTTACATACACATAAAAAATATATATATCCCACTGAGAATGATTAAATGCAGCTAAATAGAACAAATATGGCGAGGATCTCTTTATGCGTATTTTGCTCGGGGTTCAGGGAAAAGAGAGGGAAAAGGTTTATTGCAAAAGGTGTTTTCATTCTCTAATCATACATACCTATGTTACAAACAAGTACCTTAATATTGCTACGACGATTAGATGCTCTGCCCAATTATCGATACCGAAGATTAACGAATATGAGATCACACTTTGATTACACCCTTTTTAACAATCCCCGTCGGTAACGTGTGTTAGGTTTGTGAAAGCAAAGCGTCAGTAGGAAGGAACATAAAATAAATAGTGATCACTGCTGAGAGATTTATTGACCTGAGAAGTAGTTATTAGCCAAGATCTTAGTCAATATTTACCTCACAGGTCAGTAAATCTAGATGTTCAGTGAAAATTAAAATCAACATGATGTGGGTTTTCTTACTTGCAAATTAATTTTCCAATGTAAAAGCCTCATTTTTTGCAATAAAACCACTTTTTAAACTTATGCATATCCCCTGGTGGCTTTTAAAAAGAGTGTTATAAACCCGATGAAATACTGGCAATGGAATGTTCGCTTTGCTTGGCAGTCAGTCTTCAGATATTTATATACGCAGCAAGCAGACTTGGGACTATGAAATATTCTTCTGCAGGTATGGCAAAATTCATAAGAAGCAAATGAAATATTACTCATTTTGTGAGAGTAACAGACAAGTGATCAGTTGTTTCGGAATACCTAGTTTTTGTTTTTCAATAAAAAAATGTGTAATTCAAATAACTTTTTCCCCCCCTAATTAAATTTATTTAAGGTAGTGATACGAAGATGTTTTATTGACTCAATAAATTTGGTTTTGTTCTCTTTAATAATTAACACAAAATTAATATGCACGCATTAATTAATTAAACGGTAATCTTTACACTAGACGGAAAACACAACACAAAGGTGAAATAGCAATATATCAATAACTTTACTTTTTATTGTCATTTCACATTTTTCTCCTGAAATTCTTTTAATTAACTAATTAATGTAAAATTCAGTGTAAAATCCAAGACATTTTGTATATGCTATTCCAAGTGTTTTCACAATTAAATCCCTTAAAGGGTTTATTCCCTTAACAAAAATAGTGATGAACTGGATTCAATCAACTTTGAAGATTTGGGCCACATTAGCAGAGTTGGAAAAAGTATCCATTTTGTCTGGGATTTCTGTAATTCTGCTATTTTGGTCTACATTGTATAGCTGGTATACTAACACATGACAACTTGTTATTTAGTGAATTGACGTTAGTTAGTGTTTGTCATGTTTAAAATTAATGTCTAGTGCTCAACTTTTCTATGCAATCAGAGATGCATTATATTTTATTTCTCCACAAATACAGTAGATACCATTTTCACAAAATAGCAGGAGAAAATGGCTGCCGAGCTGTATGTGGGCGGCTGCCATGTTTTTCAGAAAAAAAAGGAAAAAAGAAAATAAGAATTCATCAAGCAAAACAGTTTTATTAGGCACCCAACTGTTTTACTCACACTTCAAGATACATTTAGCATGAAAATAATTATGCCCTCGTGAAATAAAGCCAGAAATGGGTGACATCATTACTTTTGCCTAGTCTATTCTGCGATCCATCTCTTCTTCTGACAAGTGTGAGTTAGTACAACTCTCCAGTCCCCGCTGCACAGGCCCATTGTAACTCTATAGAAACGCTGCCAATTGACTTAGTCACTAGAGGGTTGCAGGAGGTTTTATAATGCAGGTAGGAATTTGCCAGGAAAGGTTATAATATATACACCATGGCTAATTTATGGCAAAAAAAATGTCAAAACGTTGTGTCAAGAGTTTATTTTTTGTTTCTGCTGGCTCCCTATTATTTTCTCAGCTGCAAAACGTGTCTGTAATGGCACATAGCAGAAATTGAAGTGTTAAACCAGCAATAGGTATCATCGAGATTGAAATCCAAAATACCACTACATCATATTTTTCTAGCCTTCTAAAAGTGCTCTGCAATCTGTTCTGTGAACATTTTGTTTTAATAAATGTGTGATAGATCTATAGATAGAAAGACAGATAGATAAATAGATAGACCATTAGATAGATAGACCATTAGATAGGTAGATAGATAGATAGATAGATAGATAGATAGATAGATAAGCTAAGAAAATGAATGCAGGCATGAATTAAGATAGATCTTCTTAAGATTCTCCTGATCCCACAGGCTCCAGTCTTGAAGTGTTTCACTGTTCATGATCATGCCACATTATCATTCACAGTGGACAGTGGACATTGGGATATTTAAACTGGGCAGTGGACCCCAGGACATTTACAGTGGACAGTGGACTCCAGGACATTCAAACTGTGCAGTGGACACCAGAACATTTAAACTGGTCAGTGGACAGAAGTGCATTTATAGTGGAGAGTGGACACCAGGACATTCAAACTGGGCAGTGGACACCAGGACATTTCCATTGGACAGTGGGCACCACGACATTCAAACTGGGTAATTGGGGCCAGAAAACTCACAATGGATGGTGGACAACAGGACTCACCAACTGACTTTAGACACCAGCAAACTCACACAAGATAGAAGACACCAAAATAATCACATTTGAAAATGGACCAGGACACTTAAAATGGACAGAACACACTAGGACATTCACAGTGAACAGTGGATACCAGAACACTCACACTAGACATTGGACATGAGATATAGATGCCACAGGAGGTCCTACTACATTCATTATGACCAATAGAGATACATATATTATTTGTATCCATTTGTTATAAGTTCCAGTTTAAAAGTACTTGCTGTATTTTGTAGGATTTTTCTTCTATATTTATAAAAGCATGGTTGAATCAAACTGCAGAGTTAAAAAATATTATTTTTTTGTTGAATACTTTAAATTTTGCATTAAGCAACACTCCTACCTTTGTGTATAAATGCTGATGTTGGACAGAATGTGGCAAGAGGTAGAGCTTCTGAAAACACATCTTGCCATTTTTTATAGGAAGCGACATCGTATTGTGCAATACGTATTACATGCCTATTGCACCTTACTACAAGATCACACAATAATACTTGGTAAATCCTGCTGTCTCCCAGAATCCATAAACCATGTGTTGTATTCTTGCGCATGTGCATGTGAGATCGCGCAATTGATGTGTCAGAAAAACCATGATGGCAACAATATGGAGACATGAGAACGTAAGGTAAATATATCTACCCATCTACTTCTTCTCTTTGGCTTTCACCACACAAGCAGACTTGTCACCTTGGTGATCTTTGCAAAAAATGCAACACAAGTGACAGTGCTACTTTAGAAAGTGCCCCAAATTATGGCTCGTAATGCTTTTTAACTACGGTACTATAAGTATTTATTTATGTGAGTGCAGTTGTCTGTTTTTACTCTGCTTCAACATGGCTGGAATGGTGGATGTTGGAAAATGTTGTGTTCATGGTCTCATTAAAGTGATCTATTTATGGTCTTATCAGATATTTTTTTAGCAATGTATATGGGTGGCATCTTTGTGATAATTTTGAAAAAAATTTAAACCATTATTAATACTCTTAAAGTGATGCACACCAGAAGTGGAAACAGGCCCTTCAACTATTGAAAAAATAGCAAGCTGCTCCCACATTTGTGTAGGTATTCCTCTCTAACCCAACACCAAAATTCAAAACAGTGAAAAAATTATGTTCTGGAGAATAACCCCAAAACAGTAAAATGAAGAGCTATGGCAATAATTTAGCGAACGTACCCCCTTTTGCCTGAATAAAGAGAATATAGTTTCAGATATAGCATAGAATAAAAACAGAAAAAATATATACAATAGTGCAATATTGTAAATAAAAAACAAAATGTGAAAAACAAATGGTGAGGTATTACACTCACGTACATGGGAGCCTTTAAGAACAGGCTCTTAACTCTGGGCCCTTGTGCCTTCTGGTAGCACACCACCATTCTCCAAATACCTCCCTACAAATGATGCCGAAGTAGAATACAAAATGGTAGTATAGTATATTTTGGAGTCTTGTGACTATCAGCAAAAAGTTGAAAACGACTCACCTGGTATACAGCTTTAATGGAATCGGCTCTAGGTTAAAACAGCACGGTAGGCTAAATAGGGGTAGCATGCCAGCATGGATTGTCCTCTTAGTTAGTACTGGTAAATCTCAACAGCCCTGCTGCTGTTAATTTAAACGATTGCTTATGGTGACATACACCCTTTTTCTAATACTGGTATTTATTATCTTTTGGGCTTGTGCTGGCTCTTGGTTCAGTTAAGCACCCTGTCTTAAGTGAGTGCGGTTCCTTTTCCGTTTTTGCAATATTATAAAATACGGCAACAGTCCCATATAAATGGTAGACCATTGTCACATTGGAAAGAGTCTATAAAAAGACTTAATTTTGTTAAATAATACATTACAGGATGATGCACTACAATATCTCATCAAGCTGTTGCTGTGTATGTACTTGTGGAAAATCTGTTGTTTCTATGTAAAAGTCTAACGATCTGATTACTAACACACATTTATTCCAAAAAGTATAAAGATTATTGACTTGGTTATAATTCTTTAATTTAGATAATTAAAATGTAACAAATAACACATGAAGATAATGTCTGATTGTGAATGTCAGATGTTCCAGCAGTTATCTGCCAATGATTAGACAAAATAAAATGTGTTGGAAAGAGTTTCCCTTTCAAGATAAACTTTCCACACGCCCTAGAAGTATCTATCCCGAAAACATGCCCCACTATCTCAAAATAAACAATTCAGTTCGTTTGTTGAACTGTGAAAATGTTGCTTTTAGTAAAGGATGAAGGGTAAGGTGTGGCTGTGTTATCCTACTTCTATTATACAAAACCACATCTGGAATTGTTACTGACAGTGGTGGCTAAGTTTGACTTAGCAACATCAACGGAAATATGGTTCAAAAAGAACTGGAACACCAATCTGAGACTTTAGACTTTAGTACTATCCAGAGATTTGTATACTTCTGCTCACTGTTTAGAGCAACACTCCAAGGTCGATGTACCATCCACTTTATTTTAATGCATCGTCGAGATAATGTATTAAAAAATTTAAACATTTGAAAAAAGTTCACTGTTGAAGGTCCCATATTTCTAGCAAATTCATCGACTTTGTGCTTCCTCCAATAAGACAACAAAGAAATTGCCTTTCATTCTATATCATTCAGTAGGCAAAAGGTAATGAGAACCAACTGCTTTCTTTTTATGCACATTTAGGGTGTAAACTAATAGAATCATCAGAGAAAATGTTGGCAGGAGCAAAGATTTTTTCTTTCTAGGTACCTACTCCTAACAGCTACATATCAAAACTGTAAACATAATAATAATTTTTAAAAATGGCATCGTGGAGGAATAACCATGGAAACCAATAGATTGTTCTTTGTTTTGGTGGGAAAGTGGCAGAACTGGAAGGTGAGAGTGGAGTATGGGCCTTTAAGAGACAGCAAGAGGCAGGTTTGTGAAATAGAAGTTACTCTGGGAGGCCATTTCTGAAAAGATAGGCTTTGAGGAACGTCTTAAATGATTGAAGACTAGGGAAGTCTGATAGGGTAGGTAGACTGTTCCAAAGGAATGGAGCCACCCGCGAGAAGTCCTGCAAGTGTGCGTTAGCAGTAAGCAGCCCGGACTGGCCATCGGGCATACCGGGCAAATGCCCGGTGGGCCGCGATGGCTGTGGGGCCGAGGCCGGCAGGGGAGATCACAGGATCTCCCCGGCCGGCCCCTGCAGGGCCAG
This sequence comes from Pelobates cultripes, assembly GCA_933207985.1. Classification (NCBI taxonomy): domain Eukaryota; kingdom Metazoa; phylum Chordata; class Amphibia; order Anura; family Pelobatidae; genus Pelobates; species Pelobates cultripes. The sequence continues at coordinate 91,032,075 of OW240921.1, read as the reverse complement.
CGCTATCCGAGCGCCTGCCCTGCTGTGTGCCTCCATGGGCCGGTGGGGAGATCAAAGATCTCCCTTTACCGGCCCAGAGACACTTCCAGGCGGCCGCTGGCTGGGGTGTGAGGGAGGGAGGAGAGAGGACCCGGCGGAGCTCTAACCAACAACTCCGCCGGGTCCTCTCGCGGGATTCTGAGCGTTGCCGCGCTTACCGCGGCAACGCTCAGATCTCGCGAGAGTGAACTCTAGCCTACAGGCTAGAGTTCACGCTCACCACTAGGACCACCAGGGATCAGGCAGCATGGCTCTCCCATGGCAGAACGGCTCCCCCCCGTCCCAGGCTAAAGGTAAGAAGGGGGATATAACTTTTTTAAAAATTATTATTATTAATAAAAAAAAAAAAAAATTAATTTAAATTAAAAAATCACACTCACACACACACATCACCCCCAGACACACACATCAACCCCACAGACACACACAGCACCCCCAGACACACACATCACCCCCAGACACACACAGCACCCCCAGACACACACATCACCCCCACAGACACACACATCACCCCCAGACACACACAGCACCCCCAGACACACAGCACCCAGACACACACATCACCCCCAGACATACACAGCACCCAGACACACACAGCACCCCCAGACACACAGCACCCCCAGACACACAGCACCCCCAGACACACATCACCCCCAGACACACACATCACCCCCAGACACACACACCCAGTACCCAGACACACACAGCACCCCCAGACACACACAGCACCCCCAGACACACAGCACCCCAGACACACATCACCCCCACATACACATCACCCCCAGACATACACAGCAGACACACACAGTACCCCCAGACACACACAGCAGACACACACATCAGACACACAGCACCCCCAAACATACACATCACCCCAGACATACACAGCACCCAGACACACACAGACACACCAGACACACACAGAGACACACACAGCACCCAGACACACAGCACTTGACAGCACCCAGACCACCCCCAGACACACAGCACCCCAGACACACAGCACCCAGACACACACCACCCCCAGACACACACAGCACCCCCAGACACACACAGCGCACTCAGACACACAGCACCCTCACTCACACACAGCACCCTCAGACAGCACCCTCGCTCACACACACACATATATATATATGTATGTGTGTGTATATATATATATATATATATATATATATTTACAGATATATATATATATATATGTAATATATAAAATAACCCTCAGTGAGTTAACAGACAAAGAAAATTAGAATGTGACGGCAGATAAAAACACCCTCACACACAGCACTCCTCTTACATACACACACACTGCGCCCCTCACACATACAATACGTCCAAATATATATATGTATGTATATATATATATATATATACACACACACACACACACACACACACTACAGCACTACATACATTACGCTCCAGATACACGCTAGATCCCTTACCTTATATGCACTCTTAATCCTCTATACACACACACACACAATCTCCTATACACACTCTGGGTCCTTTACACACTAGATCTCCTACACACACACTGCACCACCTACACACACACTACATTCCTTGTCAGCAAACACATACAACATTCTCTAAACACACCCTCTCTACAACCCCTACACACACTACGTCACCTATACACACACACTACAGCCCGTATGCACACACTCGCTACATCCCCTATAACACTATGCCCCTATACACACACTCTCTACAGCCCCTAGCCACACATATTACACCACAAACACAAATGAAATTGACCTATTTACACAATACCACACCACACTCTACACACACGCAATCCCACAAGCAGGCTCCAAACACATGCACCATACACTTTCCTGGCCCTTTTGTCCTCTGGTATCCCACTTGTTGAGACACCAGAGACAATTTAAAAGCAAACACAGCGCAAGCATGTTATTAAATTTGCTTGCGCTGCGCAGAACAAATACAGGGCCTTTTTCTAATGCCAGAGCTCTTCAGCGCAGCTCTGCGCATTGAACCAACATGCTCACTTTGAGAGGAGGCGTGCTTGTCATTAGTGATGACAAAACACACCCTCTCTGGCCCCGCCCCCTTCTTACGGGGCCGCTCTGATTGAAAAATGCCCGGGCCTAATTTTTTTCCCAGTCCGGCCCTGGCAGTAAGGGTACCAGCAGCGAACAGGAGAAGGTCACCAGCAGAGAGGAGAGACCAAGATGAGGTGTACCTACAAATTAGTGAAGACATGTAAAAGGGACAATAGTTGTTTAGAGATTTTAAGGTAGTATTTTGCATTTACTCTTATAGGGTTCAAGAAGCCAATGTCAGGATTGATAGATGGGCAAGATGTGAAATGGGAGGCATAGCCTCCTCCACGGTGGTCCAATCCAATGCTTTCGTATCCGAGAGGAGCATTGGGGACCTGATGCAATCCGCAGTAAGAAGCACCTCTAGTGGCTGTCAGTATGACAGGCACTAAAGGTAGACTTAACCCTGCAATGTAAATATTGCATTTTCTAAAAAACTAAACATATCATACTGACTGAATGGGATACCCAGCTCCTCCAAATTTATGAGGTTTAGTCTAGACATGTGTTTGGAGTGGATATCTATGTGTAGATTGGGTCAAGCTAAGGTTATAGTGTAGGAAAAAGTTCATTATTTAGGTTTCCACTTTTGTTGTTTTGCCTGTCTCTGTGAATGATTGCTCTTCTCCTTGTGATTTATACCTGCCTCTGACAACCTTTCACAGTCTGTGTAGCCAAAGTCCTTGCCTATCCACTAATCTCCCAAAACTACACATCCTTCTCTGCACAATATCCGTTCTGCATTTCTCCACTCCACTATTATTTCATCCAAAGGAATACCTTTCAAATGGGCATTAGTAGTGCTTACCAAGACTGGTATCCTTTAATATTATTTCAAGTATTTGCCTTCTTTTCTTTATGTAAGGGTAACATTAAAAAGTATTAGGCGTTGCATAATTTTATCAATCTGCCTTCTTATTGGCTCACGTTAATTTCCAAATACTTGTTGGATTTCATAGAATCTGCAGGACCAGTAAAAACAGAACCCCACAACTAAGTAAGTTGGAATTCTCCGATCTGAGATTCATAATGCATGTAACCTTTCCGACCCAAACATTCTAATTCAATGCTGTGCTGTAGACTTTATTTGTTTCTATCGTTTTAATCTATAACCGAAATCTGCAGTAGGTTATAACAATGAACAAATTCCTCATCATAAACAATTAAGTGTCAAAACATTTCCCTCAAGGGAAATGTTTTATGTGTAGATCTCACCGCTGTCAAAGGCGACCTGGTTAGATTAATTTTTCTTCTTAAGGTGTGCTTTTACCGGCTAATTGTGAAATTGCACCCATCTTGAAAGCAAGGGAGAGGCATTTTATTGTAAGAAGAAGAATCAATCATACCCAAGGCAGTGCAGATGTCAGTAAAGAAACAATGAAGGATGGATTTCACAGGGAGATTGCCTACCATGAATAGGATAGCATTTTTCGTGACCCTTTTTATATACAGAGGATATCCCGAACAGGCAATTACTTTTATGTCTTTTATGTAATATATATTGTTTATGTGTAGATGAAACTGTACAGTTTTTGTCCAGTTTGTTGTACTATGATATATAATGGTGTTTTGTGTATAAATGGGATAAATATTATATCGTAGAATGAAAGTGTTTGTAATCCAATCTCTAAGTGTTTATTGTTCTAAGCCAGGGGGAGTACAGGCTGCATTGTGTGGATCTGTCTTGTCTCATACATTGTATATGAAACTCTTGTGGTTTGATGTTAAAATACCTTCTAAAGTGTCTTAGAGTAAAAAATAAATAAAAAAAAAACCTCTCTGTTAAAGGTTGGACATTGGGTTGTGGGGTACAACCATACTCACCCCTAAATGACAATACTGATTCCCACACTTGTTTAGAAACTCTATCAGATTTTGAGAATTCATATACCAATAACAAATATTCTTTATTACCTTAATATTGAATGGCAAGCCTACAGAAAATATGTTATATACAATATGCATGCATAAAATAATTCCCTTTTTTATTTTATCATGGAAGATATTTTTTTCGTTGTTAATGCACAACTATCACTATGTCTACTATAACTGTGCAAACGTAAGTACCAAATCAACATATTTTCACGTGTGTGTATTACAGTATTATTTATAGCATTAATATATTATCGCTGGTAGGATCACGTTAGAGACCAGGGCTTGGACAAGAGATTCTTAATAATTTCCTGGCTGTGAAAAATATATATAATGAGGCATGATGAATATTTTCTTTTGCATTGTATCTATTTAATATGTTAGAAAACATACGTAAACTCTATTTTATATTGGTCGTGAAAAATAAAACGTAGCAAAGCTATGTCATGGTCATTAACTGAAAGTCTACAAAAGTAGCACTTTACTTGTATATTTTTCTCTTAAATCACTACAATCTGCTGCCATGATAGATAACGTGACAGTTTTTCCCATTTAAATAGGAGTCTCTTTTCGTCTCCCGTGGTAACTTAAAGCTGTCAGCTTCCACAACAGTTATAAACAGAATGTAAAGATAACAATATCCTCCTTATAATTTGAAGACATTGTATCCTGAATGTGCTGTTCTCTGTACCCTGCATGGGTAGAATATTTTAAATTGAAAAAACGGGAATTGCAATAAAAAATGTATTGTGCAAATTCTTTGATTTATTGTAAGTATTGTAAACATTTTTTAGAAGAAATTCCAGTAATTAATTATATTTATTCTGCTTTGTATTATGTTATGGGACTTTTTACATGAAAGTATATATTTTTTTTTAATTTCAAACTACCTTTAGAAATATAGAAATTTTACCTATGTTTAAATAAATAAAATTGCCTATGCATACATTAAGCAAGTATTAGTATCCCAATGTGTATGGATGCTGATGTCCCTATAATAAAAGGTAATAGTGCACTAATCACTTCCATGAAGTAAAGGGACACTAATCTTGGACAGACATTAGACTTGTGCATTGAATTTTTCTTTCTGTAATTTGGATGACCAAAGCATGTCGACGTGGTCTTTCGGCTTGTTTGAATTTTGTCCATGCAAACAATTCAGGAAAAACTATTTGGACAAAGCAAACTGGGGTGAAAATTCACTTGATTTTTATATTTTGCAGTACAGAGTAGGAACATTTAGAGGTTATTTTACAGGAGCTAATTCAAGTTGGACTTTCACCATTCAAATTTGATGCACTATTGAACGTTTGATTACTTTTAAAGGACCACAGAGAAACTGCTATGTTTATAAATGGGTTAATCCAGCCTCTAAAGCCTCTATTGGCTGTCTCATTGACAGCCGCTTGAGGCGCTTGCGTGATTCTCACTGTGAAAATCACAGTGAGAAGACGCAAGCGTCCATAGGAAAGCATTACAAATGCTTTCCTATGAGACTGGATGAATGCGCGTGCAGCTCCTGCCGCGCATGCGCATTCAGCCGAAGAGCAGGAGAGCTCCCCGCCCGGCGCTGGAAAAAGGTGAGTGTTTAACCCCTTCCTCTCCCCAGAGCCTGGCAGGAGGGGGTCCCTGAGGGTGGGGGCACCCTCAGAGCACTATAGTGCCAGGAAAACGAGTATGTCCTTTAAGCATTCAATTACACATTCCCAGGATATACTTGAAAATTAGCGAAATCTCAATGCATCCCTCCTGGTAAAATATTTTATAAATAAATAAATACATTGGAAAGATTTACCTCATTGCGCAAATACAAATAATTCACTATTTAGTAGATATACCCCAAATGAAATTATGCATGTATTTAATTATGTATTTTTTTAGTTTAGTTTTTTTTAGGTTTTATATCTAGAATCAGCTACAGATCTTTTCTCTGATGCCCTTGAAAAAAGAGGACACAATCTTCACACATAACATAATTCAGCAAGCTAAAGTGTTTGGGTGTTCCTTTAAGTGTTCTTTCTAGACAATCCATGGTTTCTTTCTTTCTTTATCTATGAATTTTCAGTACTTATGTATTTACTTATTTATTTTTATTTAGCGACTGTCTTCTAACCATCAGTCACCCCAATCACAAAACAAACCTGCTAATCCACTGCCTGTTTCAGTTGTTTTGTGATGCCATCATATGGTGTTTCATAGTCACAGAATTTTGACAACATGAAGATCGGCCAAAAATCAATCGCAATTCATTTTAAAACCAAACACACAAGTCTATGTTACAAACATGTTACAAAAATAAAGTAAAAAAATAAAGCCATTCTGTGACTATAGTTGAGTTAAATAACTTTTCTAAATCAGAAATGTTGACATAGTGGCCGCCTCCATCTTCTCTCCCTGTTAATCATTGTTATAAACTCTGTCCTTTGCACGTAGCAGTCAGCATCAGAAAAGCACAAAGAAGAGCCAAAATAAAAACAAGTTCCAAGAGGGTGCTCTTCATTTGCATTATATGCCCTGGCTGTGCCAAGACTAAAATGTTTCTATAAATTTAAAGAAAACGTAGTATCACTTTATTTTCAAAGGGGAAACATTAACCATAAATGAGACAATTACAAAATGTTACAGGAAAAATAGGTTAATGAGGACCCTGTTTAACCCCTTAAAGACACATGACGGAAATATTCCTTCATGATTCCCTTTTATTTCTGAAGTTGTGTCCTTAAGGGGTTAAAAAACTTTCAAACTATAGGTTACTTGAAAAAGAAAGATTAACACAAATTATTGGGATTTTCAATGTTTTATTCAAATGTATAATTTCTGGAGAAGTAACAGTTGTTCTTTAATTTAGCAATTCACTTTCCAATTCACTTAAAGTCTGTAACAATTTTTAAGATGATAATACATGGCTCTGTTCCTGAGCTGACATTTATTTGATCTCACAACCTTATAATATGAATCAACTTTCCCCCTGAAAAGATAAAACTTTTTAGAATGTTACGTACAAAATAAATCCTTTTATTTAAAGAAATTCCCCTATATAAGGGAAAGCCAATTTCGAGCAGTTGCCTAAACCATTGTGTGTTTTCAAGAGTCTAACGTCTCATCTCACCCAAACTGGGTCACAGTTGATTTCTTAAAAGTTAGTAATAGGATTGTTTTATTTAAAAATCCCAAAGCTATTATTGTCTTAATCTACAGATAAATCCTACTGGTGTTTTCCCAACACCTCACTCTTAACAGCAAACTAAAGAGAGGAGTTAATTCTTTTGTATAATTGTTTTGCAACCTGTCAGAGTAAACACAAAGGCTGATTTTGCAGATATTGTGATCCTAAGGTCTCTTTAGAATGCATACCCTTTAGAATTTTGATAACCTCCCCTTGTCTTTTGTAGGTTTTCATTCATGGTATTAAGAGGATTTTCTTAGAATATTTTCTTTTTGATCTGAGTGTTTAGACTTCTTAAAGCGGCACTGTCACTTTTGAGTTTTGTGATGAAGACAGCATTTTTATAAAAACTAATATATATTGCGTTGGAATTTCATTAAAATTCCAGCACGGTCAAGACACATCATAGACATTGCAAAACAGTATTTCCACACCCAGTTCTCAAGGCACACCAACAGTCCAATATAGGCATTTCCCAATTCTGCTTCAATGGAGATAATGATAGATCCTAGGCAGTTTGTGTGCATTGAGTAGTAGTTGGGAACCTCCAGTGTAGAGGCTACTCTGTCTTGTGTATGAGAAGATTTTTTACAAAATATGGCACAACCCAGAGCGTCAAACAGCTTCTGCCTGATGAATCTTTCTATTTCCTATTAGCCATTGTCTCTGATGGCTGATGGCAACCTGTCACTTGTCATTCTGCAATATGCTTTAAAATAATAAAACATCTTACAATCCCTTGGTCTATTACGCACTCTTTGTTCTCTTGTAGTTTCTTGCAACGGAATAAAATGGGCTACCACCATCATCGTAATGCTCTTAAACTCCTGTCTGTCCTGAGGCTACTGCAAGAGCCTTTGTTGGACAGGAAACTTTCCCATTACTCTATCAGTCTTGATAGAGAGCCAAGAGTGGGCTCTTAACAATGTGAGTGCTCTTTATTTCTTCCTGCCTCTAATTGGTTTGTACATATGTGTGCTTGTATAATTTCTGTTGAAAGTCGAAGTTGAAAACAATACTCCATTAAGGACATAAGTAATTTTAGCCTGTTTTAAGACACATAAATACACTTTATTGCTTGGTTTTAGATGCACGAGAAAGAGCTGTGTGCCTCATTCATCAGTGTAATGCATATTTGTTTAACTTGTTTTGCTAGTTTGTTGCTTTTCAAAATGAGTTCTGTAACTATTGTATTTTACCTCCTTTGAATGAGTTCCCTTGCTTAGATGGATTTTTGGTTTATTTTGCAACAGCCAGAGTTCAGCAAGCTAGTGAATTCGTAAAGGATGACCTTGAGAGGGTGGTGTCTTTTTTGAGCATCATTAAGTATGACACAGTGTAACTACAGTACGTAAAAGACAAAGACATTCCCTTCAGCACCAAATGTCACTGCAATCTATTGTTGAGTTACACAGCAAATAAACACCACAAAAAAGCAATTCGAAGAGGCTTAGCCTGAGATACGACAATTACTAAATTAGCTGGACTGTGAGCCATCTCCTTGATTGTCCTTGTGAAGTGACCACGTCATGACTTTGGCATTCGAGAACTATACCATCCTAGTGATGGACCAATAATTACATGAGATGGGAACATTATTATGGGAACACACAAGGCTTTCATAGACTATAAACTTGATATTTGGATGTTTATTTCTTGCAAAGAACAGGATGCTATAAGTAGACAATGGACCTCGTAAAATTCTTGATAGCTATAGAGTGCTAAAGTTGCCTTAAACATCTGTTAGCAATTTCTATCAATATGTAAATTAAATAAATGTACAATTGTGTAACCAGCTTCCTCACAATGGCAAAAAAGTTCTCATATGTGCTGCTACTTTTTCAATTCACATAGAGCCAACTCATAGTATTTTAGTCCAAACAATCCTGGTTGAAGATTAATATGCTTCTGGTGTCTTTGTAGTAGTACTACACAATGCAATGATTTGTGGACCCAGGACATACTTGAAAACGAGAGAAATCTCAATGAATCCTTCCTGGTAAAATATTTTATAAATAAATAAATAAATATTTTATAAATAACTTCTCTCAACCTCATGGCTCTTTAAATGTGAATGTAGATGTCACTAGCAGAGTTCTGACAGTTAGCAGTTAAGAAAGTACAAGGACTTTAGTAATCAGGCTGGCAGGTGTGGTGTGTTGTATGTTTGTGTACAGGAGTGTGTAGTTGTGTGTGTCTATGTTCATGGCGGTACTGATTTGTGTGCTTATCTGGCAGTACTGATCTCTGACCCCCATGGAAGAATGACTAGACCTGTGGTCCTTAGGGAAATTGACTTTGCGACCTTGCCTATAAAGTTTTAGAACAGATTAAGAATAAAAAATAAACGCAATAAATGTAATTTATCACCAAAAGCCTTATGTCCTGTCACTATCTTCCAACTAGCTTTCCAACGGGAAAAAAAGACTAGCAGACTGAATATGGTTTGGCCACAAAGGCAAGTATCAAACTGTGCTAAGAAATGGCAATCTAGGAATCCTGGCACCATAACCACTGCAGTGAGCAGTATTGCTTATGGTGCCTAATCTAATTTGCATTGGGGTACCATATTTTTTTTTATAGTATGAGTGGCTGATCATTAATTTATCTTTAGCTATTTAGTGTCTGTCAGGATAATTCATTAAGATCCAAATAATAGCAAATTGAATAGTAAAATGAATGCTAAAATATCCAACCCGTGATTACAGACAAATTGGAAAATTTCTCCAAATTAAATACAGATTTCAAGCATCTACAATTTAGAGTTTAGAAAAGTTTAGAAAACCCATGCGTGCATGCAAATTGATATCAGCATTATCAGAAATCTTTTTTAAGATTTTTTTTTTTTATCTCTTCTAAATAGATCCTCTGAGCTCCCCTTGGTTTAGTAAGCCTTTCTTGCAGTTTTTTTTTTTTTTCAAAATAGAAGAAAACAGTGTGCTCAGACTGTCTAATTGTCAGATTCTGAGTCTGGCCTCAATCATCTGAGTGATTTATTGCAGGATGCTCTGGTGATAAATGCGTGCTCACAAAAGAGACAGAAAAAAGAGGGCAAGACTTTCACAACATTGTCAGCTGTTGCAGAAAAAAAAGTGTTGTTTTTTATGTTTTCAATGGGTTTTCATTTATGGGGCCAATTTATCAAGTTCTGCATTCAGCAAGTGACTGGGAATGACGCAGTTTGTTCGTTATGGCTACAAGGTTAATGTATCAAGGCTTGCTATAACTCTTATATCACCTATCCAATCCATTATATGTATTAATGGGCTTCATTTTTTTAGAAAACACTTGTTATTATTTATTAAAGGATGTTACTTTTTTAATTGTGTGTTTGTGTACTGTATGTTAAAATAATAATAACAAAATATTTAGCCAGGAAAGGTACATTCAGATAACTCTGGTTTTCAAGTACGTCTTGGGAATGTTACCTTAGCCTAACATCCAGGGGTTGCTACTATTACCCAATTTAATGGTACTCATTTTATCTACTTTGGAAGGATGAAGGGCTGAGCCAACCCTGCCAGGATTTGAACCTGTGACCCGCTGAGCTCTTCAGATTCATATCTAAATAATACATTGAATATATTGCCAATTGGCCTTTGGTTTTTAAACACTCAGCTACAATTATTATTATTATTGTTTATATTATATTACACCAATAAATTAAGCAGGGCTAGGTAGAGTAAAGACGGATCTACAATATTATACATTCTAGCTAGGAAAACAGACTGGAACAATGGGGTTTGAAAGTTTTGCCCACATATTGGCAAATTTAACTCACCCACTTAGCTTTAAATGCAAAGTTCCTCTGTTTCTCTGCTGCATCCTTATACATAGATTAGCAAAACTACTGAATTGTGATGTGAATAACATTGATTATATCATTACAATGGCACCTGTCAAGGGGTGGGATGTATTAGTAAGCTCTTGAATTTCATGTTTTGGAAGGAAAAATGGGTAAGCGAAAAGAGTGATTTTGACAAGAGCCAAATAGCGATGGCTAGACAAGTGGGTTAGGACATCTAAAAAATGGCAAGTCTTGTTGGGTGTTTACAATATGCAGTTGTTAGTATCTACCAAAAGTGATGCAAGGAAAAACAACCGGTAAACGGACATCAAGGTCATGGGTGGCCAAGGCTCATTGATGCACGTGGGGAGCGAAGGCTAGTCCGTCTAGTCCGATCACACAGAAGAGCTACAGTAGCTAAAATTTCTGAAACACTTAATGCTGGCCATAATAGAAAGGTATCAGAACAGTGCCGATTCCGGGTAGATGTAAAGCATCCAGGTGCTCTGTAGATAGAGTAGTACCGGTGGGGTGTGCAGTGCTAGGTTCCGCCCCCTCATTTAGATTACACCTTCTTATAAGGCTCTACCCAAACATGAAAAGGCACCGGCCTGCAGAGCTGGAAGGCAAAGGTTATAAGCTGACAAGCTTTTTGAGGACAACATGCCAAGGACAACATATACACTCATCCATTATACACACAAACTCCATGCATCCCTTGCACACATACACACTACTTCCACTATATACACAAACACTGCATGCATTCCTTACACTCACAATGCATCACTTACACATCCAGTGCATCCAGTACACAACCAAATACACAACATGAACTATACACACACTATATCCCTTACATACACTTACTCTCCATCCCTAACATCAACTATATGCAAAAATACACATACTGCATCATTTACACATATACTACCCTATACACTACATTCCCTAAAAACACACATTACATCCTATACAAACACACACTACATCCTTTGCATACATGCACTCCACTCCCTTTGAGCAGACTCAGGAGTGGAGCCTGTGGGCAGACTCAGAGACAGATATTGTGGGCAGACACGTGGGAGGGCCCCAGGGGCTTAGGCCTTGAGCTATCTAAGGAGCCCCAAAATTTCTGATGGCAGCCCTACACATGATGACCTTGTGCACCCCCAAAAGCACCCTCAATGAGGACGCGAGTGTCTGCACTGGACGATGGAGCAATGGAAGAAGGTTGACTGTTAAGCTGAATATAATTTTCTTTTAGATCAGTTAGATGGCCAGTTGCATGTGTGCAATTTAGTTGAGAAAGAGATGGCAGCAGGATGCACTAAGGAATGAAAACATGCTTGCGGAGGCAGTGTTATACTCTGGACAATGTTCTGCTGGGAAAACTTGAGTCCTGGAATTCATGTGGCTGTTATTTTCAAAACTTTAAAAACAGAGATGTTTCCTGATGGCAGTGGCCTCAGCACACTGCCACACTGCACAAAATGTTCAGGAATAGTTTGAGGAGCATGACAAAGAGTTCAAGGTGTTGCCTTAGCCTCCAAATTATCCAGATCTCAATTATTGTGAGTATTTGTGGGATGTCTTGTAATCTGGATCTGCTGCCAGATACCACAGTACACGTTCAGAGGTCTTGTCCATGTCTCAATGCATCAGAGCTCTTTTTGCAGCACGGAGGTGACCTACACGATAATAAGCAAGTGGTTTGTATATTAGTCCCTGTGCACTATACTTAGGTTTATGAGTAATTCCAGTCAAGTATCGTGTGATTCATTTTTCACCTGGAGTTTTTTTGTTTTTTTTTTTGCTCAAATCCAGCCAATAGGTTTAAAGAAAATGTGGTGTAGATTCAGAAAACATTTGAGGGTTCTTTTCATCTTCCTGCTGCAACTGTGAAGAATCCATCCCTCTTAGACTGACAGGATGCCTCATGTATTGGCAGGATAGTCTGGTCCTCGACTCAAAGAACTCTAAGCTGGAGCAATTTTTTTCAATAAGTATTTATGAATCACAAGCACTGTATCACACTCAAAAAAATATGTGTGTTTCTTGGGGAGTTTGCAACACTATTGGAAGAACTGCACACATGAAAACCTTTTTTTAGGGGGATATCAGTCTTCAGCTGATTACAACCAAACCTAAAATGATAATAACAAAGTATTTAACCAGGAAAGACACATTCAGATAACTCTGGTTTCCAAGTAAGGCCTGGGGATGTTACCCAACATCCAGGAGATGTTACTATTACCCAATTTAAAGGTACTCATTTTATCTATTTAGGAAGTATGAAGGGCTGAGTCAACACTGCTGGGATTTGAACCTGCAACCAATGGAAGGATGAAGGGCCAAGTCAACGCTGCTGGCATATGAACCTGTGAACAGATTCTACAGCTGATGCATTATCCCACTGAGCTATCTCACCTTCACTATACAATGTAGTATATGTAGTTCACATAATAATCATTATTATTTATAAAGCTCCATCAAATTTCGCAGCGCTGTACAGTAATCCAACATGAGAAAAGGTTTTACAAGAAAATTGGCATTTTGCCGAAACTTAAATGTGTCTGTCAATTTGATAGGTGAAGTTTGCATAGAAGACTAATGCAAAAATTTTAATATGTGAGAACTGCTCGGGCTATTTATCTTATAACATTAAAATATGCTGAGGTTAGTTTAAAATATATGTATTCCAAAAGGTGAGTTCTGAAAGAGAACGTTGAATGGGGGATGAATACATTTGATGAATTTGTTGTGGTGAGATCCAATGACGTAGGCAGATGGGAAAACATCTTGTAACTTCGGTGTATAAAGGAACTAATAATGCATATCGAGGTTATATGGTCACAATCCTGGTTTTTGTCTATAGACAAGGTACATTAAACAAATCCCGAGTTCTAACTACTGATTATGGTATTTAAAATGCAAGTCAAATGAAGTGCAGTGTGACTGTATATTACAGGCACATAATTAGGAGTTTACTGTCTACTGCCTTGCAGAAAGGTCTGCAAGCATGATTAGAATAATATATTGGTTGTGCAGCTAAACTCTGTAGGAACTCAGCAGAACAAACTAAAGGGGGGACCTATTGCACCCCCCCCCCGGCCCCCACCCCTGAGTGGCGGGTGGGGGCCCTAAAGTAAAATGATGGTGGGGGGACCTATTGTCCTCCCCCCGGCCCCCACCCCTGAGTGGTGGGTGGGGGCACTAAATACTAATAAGGGGGGGACCTAATGTCCTCCCCCTGGCCCCCACCCCTGAGTGGTGGGTGGGGCCCTAAATTAGAATAAGGGGGGGACCTAATGTCCTCCCCCTGACCTCCACCCCTGAGCGGTGGATGGGGGCCCTAAATGGGGGTCCTCCCCCCTGGCCCCCACCCTTGAGTGGTGGGTGGGGGCCCTAAATTGGAATAAGGGGGCGACCTAATGTCCTCCCCCCTGGCCCCCACCCCTGAGTGGTGGGTGGGGGCCTAAAATTATAATAAGGGGGGGGACCTAATGTCCTCCTCCTGGCCCCCACCCCTGAGCGGCGGGTGGGGGCCCTAAATAAAAAATACCCCCCTCCCCCAGGTAACTAGGTATAGCGAGTAGGAGCATAATTTACTAATACTAAGTAGTCTTTACTTAGTATTAGTAAATTTGGCAATTCATCTATTCAGACATTCGGAAGTACCCGAAACTAATTGCACATGTCTAATGGTAATAGAGAAGAATTCAATGGCAGTGACAGTCTCAGAAGACTGTTACATAAATGTACAAGTGGAAAGCTTATGTTTTCTCTTATAATGTTCATAGTAATATCTTAACATATGCAGACTAATACAACCATCTGCATCAGCTTTGTGTTTTACACATTTCCTGTAACTACAGTAAACAATTTTCCAAAATTTTCAAAGTTATGTTTCCTTTTTCTTTGAGTTGTTATCCTTGAGAACCTGAAGCAGAAATAATTTCCATCTCGTACCGGCAAGATATAAACGAATGGTGGAAACACCCAATCAATCCATGACTCATTTCCAAGGAGATAACTGGGCAATCAGGAGTGAGAATGGAACAATATCAGTAGCATTGTAAACGCAATAATTCTATACAATCATCAATGTCAGACTTGACAAGGATATGTTAAAATACTGCAGGTCTATATATGTGTCCAGCCTGGTTTATTTTAATTATATGTCTCAAAGATGGCAAAGAGAAAACATCAATGCTATCATAAATCACAGACCTACACAATTTCAGTCCCCGAAGACTTCAACTTTCATCTTCAGAGTTAGTCGCTGTGGAACAAAAACTTACAGCAGAATACAGGCAATGTTTACATTGGGTATAAGTGATACTTAAATATTACTTTCAAGGAAAATATATATTGCATACTGTTTAACGATAGATAGATATATTTGTGTATATGAGTTCATGTGCATGAATGTATATGTGTTCATGTGTTTATGTGTTTGCATATACATATTTATGTGTGTGTATGTATAAAGTGTACCATCTTCTGCTCTGTCTGCTTGTTTTTTTTTCTCCCTCTCCTCCCCCCCCCACTCTGATCTTCAAAAAGATATTTATGACCCTTTGCAAGAATGGTGTCTATTTTCTAACAAACCTGGATCTTATCTGCACTCATGTCGCTTTAACCCCTGTATCACAACTCAACTTTGAATTATACCTGTCGTCTTGCTCAGAAATGCTTCAGACTTGAGAAAGGGAGGTTCTCTCGAAAGCTTGTCATTAAAAATTCTGTTAGTCCAATAAAAAAGGTATTACAAGATACAAATTGTATCTGTTTTTTACATATATATATATGTATGTTTAGTTTAATGAAATCATTAATAGTAGTATTACTATATTAAATGCAATCATCATGAGCATGAGTGTAGCTGAGACCGAATGCTACAATTTACAATTTATACTGCACTCCATTTTAAAACTTGGAATGTAGAGGAATGATCATTCACTACTATGGTACTACAGCTGGGCACTGCGAACTCTATGTTCAATAAAAGTGGAGAACTTGATTTGTCTCTTACTACTAATAAATGGCAACAGTTCCATGTGTGTTACAGTCATGAACAGGATGTGAGAGTGACAGAGAAAGAGTGGCGGGGTTATTCACTAACGTGTGAATAGTGGGGAATTAAAAGTGAAAACAAGGACAAAATAACCAAACTGTGAAAACTCTTTCATGACTTCTCAAAGTCTAACTTGAAGTGTGCAGGTGATGCATAATAGTCATTTTTATATTTGAACTGTGGGGAGTTTTATTGAGTTTGGTCTCACCACAATCTTTCTGGTACCAAGTTGTATGCTCTCAGAGAGACCTCAAATTCCAGAACAGAACCAGCACCATGCTGATGAGACCCATGGGGTCCAAACTGCAGTAACTGCTCTTTTTGAATTATAACTCATGCGTAAAAGTAAAGTTGTGTTTAAAACATTGTCCATTGCTGAGGTTATTAGCAGGAAGACAGAATAAAGTTTGAAACATTATGCCTGCCTGACTGTGCTCATTTACATGCCAAACTGGGAACTCTGGGATAGTTGTGGAAACACGATTTCTTGAGTTTCTATGTCCAAGAAGAACTTCTCAAAGTCTAGCTTGAGATCTGCAGGTGATGCATAACAGTATGTTTTTGTAAAATGCTGAATGACAGGTATGTTATTAATTCAGCTATCTTAACTTAAAATGTAAAACTCACTTTAAGTTCAAACTGCAAACTAAAACCCCATTTTTTTTTTATAAAGGGTTATCCCCTGAATTTTGGTGTTTTCACTTATGGTCAATTTAAACCTCAATTACTTCTCTTTCTCTTTTGTTATTTCACTTTGAGTTCTGTTTGAGTTCCCAATAAGTCATACTTTAATGAATAATTCTCTGCGTATTGCTACATAGAAATGAATAATAAAAGAAATATCTATAACAAATATATACACAGCAATGCTATATATACTATGCTATATATGAATAGACGCTTATACTTCCCACTAGAGTTCTACCTGGTCTTGGTGTTCTGGTGGTTCCAATTGGTGTACCAGCAATTTATTTATAACCCTTGTAGAATAGCACTCAGGGGACAAGATGAATCTTCAAATGACTGCTTTATTGTGCAGGTTATAGAAATTGCATGCCAACATTTCAGTCTGATTACAGAACTTTTATCAAGACCTTGGTAAAGGTATTATCAAATTATACTATTTTCATCTGTTATTTTATATATATCAAAACACTATATACACATCTACTATATCCATTAAACTACATGTCTCTATTTACTATATATATTTATATATATATATGGTAAATAGAGACATGTAGTTTGAAGGATATAGTAGATGCAAATATATACATTATCAAGGGACAGTTACAGGTAATTTAGCTTACCAGTTCTTATACCTCATTGTATGTTCTAGCCAACATATCCTACAATTTTACCAAGCTCATTGGAACTCATACATCCTCCAGCTGGTGTGTATACTGCTTTCATCTCTCGCGAAGTGACGTTAAGCTTTCCCTGAGTCGTTCAGAGTTGACCTATTAACTGTCCAAGACTTAGTTTATCTGACCCTCACATAGTACAGCTGACCACACTCTACATAAAGCATTGGGCCTTTTAACACTATTAGCAGTGTTTTTTGTTTAGTACTGCAGAACGCGTTGATATTAAACAATGAAGTCAAGATATTGTTACTGACTATTTTTTTTTACAAAGTAAATAGAGTAGATATGTATTACATTTGTAAACATGACTGGTGGATCACCTGTCTTACGTTTTCGTATCTTTATCAAGTTTACAAATGAAGCAGGGTGTTTTGAATCTCAGCCCATGAACGATCCATGTCGCTTGAGGCCATTTCCATGTAGTGTACCATTCTCCGATGTCACATACAACTCATTTCATCTATCCAAGCCAGAGATATATAAAGTCTCTGCTTTGACAGATTACAGAACACTGGAATAGAGCACCTTTCTTAAGAATTTCTCATATTACATGTTTATTATCTAAAGAAGGAGGTGGTCTTAATCAGAGAAACTGATTAGTGTCACGTTTAGATTTGATGAGCAGTTCCTTTACAAAATCTTGTTGATACAACCTATTCTTATGCTGAAATCCAATCTTGGACTCATATTGACATTTCAGCATTTGATCTTTGGGCAACATATTTGGAATTATGAAATCCAACTATATTGTAAAATTGTAATGCTGAGTACTTTTTATGCTTTGTTCCTGTGTTTTTAAAAGCAAGTATCAGGCATACCTGAGAATATCCAGTTTCTTTCCTACAACAACTGTTATTAAAGGGACACTCCAGTGCCAGGAAAACAAACCATTTTCCTGGCACTGCAGGTCCCCTCTCCCTCCCACCCCCCATCCCATGTTGCTGAAGGGGTTAGAACCCCTTCAGTGACATACCTGCGACAAGCGCCGATGTCCCTCGGCGCTTGTTTAGGGTTCATCCGGCGGGGGAGACCGATTACGCATGCGCGGCAAGCGGCGGGGGAGACCTAGTGCGCATGCGCAGCATTGCCGCGCACACGCATTAGCACTCTCTATAGGAAAGCATTGAAAATGCTTTCAATGCTTTCCTATGGGGATTTTAGAGACGTGGAAGGTCCTCACATAGCGTGAGGCCGTCCAGCGACGCTATAGCACAGACCTGTGCTGTAAACCAAGAAGTGCCCTCTAGTGGCTGTCTAGTAGACAGTTAACCCTGCAATGTAGGAGTTAACCCCGCAATGTAATTATTGCAGTTTATGAAAACTGCAATATTTACAGCTGCAGGGTTAAGGGTAGTGGGAGTTGGCACCCAGACCACTCCAATGGGCAGAAGTGGTCTGGGTGCCTGGAGTGTCCCTTTAACTAAACCCTGGATTGGAGCACAATTTTTAATTAAATATATAGCATATAACTAGCAACAAAAGGAATTAAAAGTATGCTTTTGCAATAATTTCTTAAAATGGTAAAATAAAAATGTTTCTATTTTTTTGTGTTGGATATTTACACTTTCATTCCAATTTAATAGCAATATGTTTCGATGGGATCTTGCATTGGTTGCAAAACAGTTAAGACTTAACCACTCTGCTGTTTATCGATAATATTTTTGTAGCATATTCTGACCATCATTATAACTCATGAGCACATATAAAATTCTTCTTCTTCTTGAGATGTTCTAAACCGCAAAACAGTTCAACAGCCTTTTGTGCTAATTGGTTTGCACATTTCAGTTAGGATACATTTTTTTGGTGTTGTACGTCAACTTTGAAAAGACTGTCATGAAAACGTCTTCAACACATGATTAAGAAGAAAGAATAAAAGGTGTTTTCTTTTCAAGTCAAATTAAAAGTTACTTAAGTATAGCTAGCAGTGAGTATCGGAAGTGCTATGGTACCACGAAGGGACATGAACAAGAGCACATGGTATCAAAATCAGGACTGAATGATGGTGTGCAGAAATCTTCTGATCGTTCGAGTTCAAAAGCTCTCGGCTGCTGTTTGTCAGGGTTTGGTATAATGATTTGTTTAATGTACGAAGTTCCCACACCAAACCTCAAACGCTTAATGTGTAATATCATTGTTTTTAATTTAAACATACATGACAAATGCCCTAAATTTCTGCTCATTCTCTTGCAGGGACTTTTGAGTCACAAAGGTGTCGTCGTATATTAGTCAAATAATATACCATGAACTTCCGTTTTTGTGAGATTTCTTTTTTTTTTTTTATGTGTGATACAAACAATAATCCGGAAATAGAAGCGATAAATCTTTGAGTCGAAATACTTATGTTAATCCTGTAGAGATAATGAAAAAGTATTTTGTAACAGTCAAGATGGTTCACATGCACTGTAAAAAATTATAGGAACTAGAGAGGAGACATACATATATTGAATTTATTGCAATTATTATCTTGTGAAGTCTGAAAAATAAAATGTAATTTAAAAAAAACACACATCTATTTAGAAACTGGGTGCCTCCATCTTAGCTACCTGTCAATCATTGTGACAAAATGTGGTACTTTTTTTGCTATTGAACATAGTTACTGGAAAGGAGGAACTAAAACAATGTTTCTGTCTCATCCTCATTTGCATTGTGTGCCCTGGCCTTGCCTTGGCTTAACTGGGTCCTTTAATATACATTTTGAAAGAAAGGTTAACAAAACTTGTTTTACAATGGTGTAATCTCCAATTCTGTTTTAACACCTAATGTACTTTTTAAATAATTCTATGTTTAATCAGGAGTGGGCATACACATGAAGAAAAAATAGGCATCTATTTGATTTTAACAGCAATATACTATACAAATTGATCAAACTTTATAGTCACAGTCAGGGGAGGTGTAACGAGGGTTGCAAAGACATAATCAAAGAGTCATCAGAGGCATAACTTATACACTAAAACTGCTTCATTAAGCTTAAGTTGTTTTGTGGCTTAGGGTGTCCCTTTGAGTGCACGTTTTACAAAATGGTGTTGGGGTAATCTAGTTTTCAATGCTGCCATTCTTTAACTAAAAAGGAAACATTTTTACAGAGCATAAAGTTTAAAGAATATGCACAGACATAGCTTAGCCAGCTGTTTATTATGCTGAATAGTTAGAAATGATAACTAAAACAAGATGCACTCATAATTTAATGGCTAGAGACATTGAATTGTTAAAGATAAGGTGTAGCTTTATAGCTTTGTTCTATTGCACATCATTCCAATTATTTGATTTCTGTTGGCCTTCTGACATTCTGACACAACTTCCAATGCTTTTTGTGCCTGGTGTGGTAGGTTGGGCTGGGCACAGTTAAATGTGGTATGCATGAGGTTATTGTTTCATGGGAAACTGGCACGAGGCCTACTCTTCATCTGTCAGCAGTAGATTTTTAGAAAAACTCTCCCAAGTATGAAGTGAATGCAACGGGCTGGGATGGTACTGCATGTGTTAACAAGCCTGGTTGTAAGATGAGGAGAGGTAGAGAATTATGGGTAATTTATCTGAAAGATCGGAAAGGAGATGAATGTACTAAAAGCGAAGCCAAAAAAGTAGCTCTTTAGCTGTTTTTGATCTGCAACTCCCATGATTATCAGGTAACCCTTGGCTTGGATCATGAGAGTGACAGACCCACAGCTGCTGGTACAGTTACCTTGTCTACTCTAGGTTTCTAAGCAGAGCAAAGCATCATGGGAGTGGTAGTTGGGCAACAGATGCGTATCTAGATCCTGTCCTATTAATGACAGTAAAGATCGTCCCTCCAGATTTTGGTGACTACATTTCCCATGGCTCTAAGCCAGCCAGATGGTAAAACAGCTGGAGAACCTAAGGTTCGAAGACATTGCCCTATATTTAGTGTCTGACTACTAGCAGTTTGGCATATAGATAGGACTTTAATGAGAGTTATACACATAGTGATGTTCTCTTGATATGCATGAAAGCTATGCCTATATCTGATACATCCTCCTACGGAAGCCTATCTGCTCTACAACCTGTCTTATTCAGTGGTATCTGTTTCTTGTACTAGCCCACATTTCTATAGTTCTGAAGCTTCCAAACTCACTCTGTTTTACTTATAATAGAGCTGTGCCTTGTCTGTACTCTCTCGTTTTATTATAAATAAGTGAAGCACCATAAACATTTCCTATTCTGCTAGCATTTTAACATTGCTATGTATACACCTGTGAAATGTTTGAACCACCAAGTCTGTTATACTATGCACTGCCTAAAATAAAGAATATTAACATTTATTTATTTTTAAAAAGAGTTATTCACTAACGTGAGAATTACTAGGGATTCAAAGTGAATTCAAAGCAGATTTCCAATTTTAGACAAAATAGCTAAACTGACAGCATTATTGAGTAGGAGAGTTTGTCAAACTCGGCTATTTCCAGACTTATATTTGAAAATCACATTGAATTCACTTTGAATTCTCACTTTGGTAAATAACCCTGTTTGCAGTTTATTTCTAGGTGAAATTATAATTAGAAACGTAAGAGAAATTCCAGGGTAACAGGGCAGGTAAACTACTGGCAGCTAAACTAAAACAGAAATAAGCTCAAAACAAAATCACAGCAGGGGGAGAAAATAACAAACCCAAACAGTATCTTGAACGCATTCGCGGAATACTATGAAAAACTATATAACCTAAATAAAGACACCACGTTGCTACAACCCTATAGTACTGAAATACAAAGGTTCCTAGAGCAGGTGCAACTGCCACGCTTAACAATTGAGGAGGGAGTGAAATTAGATGCCCCAGTTACACAAGAAGAAGTACGTAGGGCATTAGGTTCATTATCAAAACACAAAGCACCGGGGGCCGGACGGCTTCTCAAACATGTACTACCAAACATTTGTGGACATATTAATACCTCACATGACAGACCTATTCAATAATATAATGGAAACAGTACAGGTGCCCCCAGAGATGTTGGAAGCAAACATTATAACACTCCCTGGCATTAGATGCAGAAAAGGCCTTCAACCTGCTACATTGGGGATATGACTGAGGTCCTTACAAAATTCGGCTTCCTGGCTGCCTTCTTAAAAGCTATAATAGCATTATACACGGCACCATCAGCAAAAATATTAAATACCGGATTTCTATCTAGACAATTCTCGCTAACAAATGGTACACGCCACAGATTACCCACTGTGGTACACGTTGGAAAGCTTGGTGACCGCCCCCCACGACATACTCACCCTATTGTGGGTTCCACCACAAAGGCACCCCAACATGCTAAATCCCTTACCTACCACGTCCCTATCGTTAAATACGTGGAACAAATGGGCTAAAACACTGCTGGCACTGAGAAACCCCCTATGGTATGCACCATTACAATGCCTACAATACTACACCACGGCCTAATGCTTCAGTCATGGGTAAGGGCGGGAATTCAGCAATTTGCACAGCTAGTTGGGGAGGCAGGAATCCAACCGTTCCCGAGGTTACAGGAGAGGATCGCTCTACCCAACAGGGAGCTCTTCACATACATTAGAGTAAAACATATAGCACAGGAGACCCCTGGTCCCCCACCAGACCCCTCTCTGATGGGAAACTTTGAACGCCTATGCATAGGAGGAAAACTTAGCAGGAAACCATTAGCGGCCTGCTACAGAGCCATACAGGACACACAGAGACCACAAAAGTTCTCCTACATAGTCAATTGGGAAAAAGAGGTAGGTCAGGAGTTCACCACACCACAAACAAACAAAAGCGGCTAGTAGAAGTTTAGACCACTTAGAGGCCGTATAAGGTGTAGATGAGGTAGTGCATGACCCCGCAGAATTTATGCCAACTCGACCCAGGGGTGCTGGAGATGTGGGACGAACCGGGTTCAATCAGCCACATGTTTTGGTCCTGCGGGGCACTCCTCCCCTTCTGGACACAAATCAAAGAGAGGTGTTAGCCAAGCTGACAGGGCAAGAGATTTCCATACACATAGCACCATATATACTACATATCTTCCCGAAGGTCTACAGCACACCGAACAGAGCAGCAATAATCCATGTCCTGATAGCCGCAAAACAATGTATAGCTACCCTATGGAAAACAAAAGAGCCCCCACCATTGACCATGGTACTAGAAAAACTTGACAAGACAAGAGTGTATGAAAAAATGTCACATTCCCTAACCAACACGAGTCAGAAATGCGAAAAAACATGGGAAAAATGGGACACACTATGGGCAGAATATGGGGATAAAGAGGATAGACAAACTGACGGAGTGCAGAGCCCACAAACTGGATACTAGAGGACCAGGAAGGGAACATGGGAGCAACGACAAGTGAGGTTTCACCCTAGAGGACGGCAGGAATAATATGACATAAAAAGCCAAATACCACAGGGTGCAAGGGGTGGAAGGAAGGGGGAAAAGATAAAGGGAAAGGTAAAGGGTAAGGGGAACCGAAGTCCCGAGACATTGACAAATCGTTGATAGAACAAAGGTGCAAAGCCAACCATGTCCCTGAAGTTTCAGGGTTATTTTCTGTTCTTTGTTTTTGTTTGTAAAGTTATAATGTATTCCTGTGATAATATCCTAAAAACATTATACGTGGATGTCCGAGGCCACACTAGGCACGTGCGCACTCAAGCAAGGACCTTGATTAGGCTCATATGGCACGAAACTAGGTGGAACTACCGGTTATGTGAGAACGCACACAATGGTCTGTGAATTAACAATGTACATTTAATATATTGACATGGGTATTTTATCGCAATAACAACAGCAACCAGGATGATGTATAAACTCTACTAAAAGTGGTTCACGCCACCCAAGACAATTTGTGAATATGCTGTTGATACAGAGGTTTACGCCACACATGGCACTTTATAAATACGTTGTAGTTATATATGGGATACCAATGTTCAAAATCGATGTGTAGGCCAATGGATATCTGTATTAAAAAGTATTGCAATGTAGAGTGACATGAATGATAAAAATTCCAATAAAAATTGATTTAAGGAAAAAAGAAATGTAAGAGAAATTCCAAATATATGGGAGACTTCCTATCTAGTGTTGCTCAATTGTAACAATGCTATGCTACTTGTCAATACTGTTCCATGTAATAAGACACATCTCGGCCTAAAATGAAACACTTTATAAAGAATAATCTATCACCGTCCTATGTACAATCACCCTTAATGAATTAAATATTACTTTAATTGACTTAATATCTATACTAATTGGAGACATATTGTATATAAATAAGAACTGAGCCACTTTCACTTTTTCAAGTGACAATTAGATTGTTTTGTTGCATTCTTCTATACTGTTGGGATTTAATCCACTTGAACAATGCATTGTATGCTTGTATTGGGATAAGCAACATTTTTAAGGATACTATAGTTAATTTGTGTGTTAACAGGTTATTATACAGCTAAAGTAATGTAGCGGTAATGTAGAATGTACATTTATTACACATTACAAAATTAAGCCCTGCCTTCAAACTCCCACTAGTCCTCGCTGACAGCAATGACTATGATACACATCATCCCCAATACACAGAAGAAAAAAAAAACCCTATTAAGGTGTGTATGTGTTTACTAAATTCCCAACTCTGTCTCATTAGAGATTTCGCCTTTAGCTCAAAGGAGCAAGGTGAATTGCTAGTGTAGGACTCACCTAAGAGGTTTTGCCTTGACATGGCAAGTGAGCATACCTTTTTTTTTTTTGTTCTATGTATTGGGGATGATGTGTACTATAGTACTACAGTACTAAAATAAAAGGAGAACGTAGGGTGAAATGGGAGAAACATTGCACAAGTGTCAAAATCAAATTCCATTGTTGGCTATTAACCCCTTAAGGACCGTGGTCCTTAAGGGGTTAATAGCCAACAATGGAATTTGCCTTTGACACGGGTGCAATGTTTCTCCAATTTCACCCTACTTTCTCCTTTTCTATGGCATAGAACATCCCTTCCGTCCTTAATACTTACCGATGATCTAAGTACTTTTATATAAACACACATACACATAGACTATCATTCTAAGTGTATTTTAATAATACAACTTAATATTAATATTTTATTTATATTAATATTAAAATACACTTAGAATTACCTTAACTCTCTCTCTCTATATATATATATACATACAAAAAATATAAAAATAATCAATACATTTAAAAAAAATTAAATTTAAAAAAAATAAATGATATATATGTGTAATTTAGTTCTAACTATTGATTTCAAAATACATTTAGAATCAAGTTATCTCTCTCTCTCTCTCTCTCTCTCTCTCTCTCTATATATATATATATAAAGTCCAGGGAATTTAATTTTCAAGCACTATATTTAACCCTGTAACTTTTCAAGACACCATAAAACCTGTACATGGGGGGCACTGTTATACTCGAGAGACTTCATTGAACACAAATATTAGTGTTTCAAAACAGTAAAACATATCACAACAATGATATCGTTAGAGAAAGTACCCTTTTCTTTGCATTTTTCACATTCAAACGGCAATTTTACTGACGATATCATCGTTGTGGTATTACAGTTTTTAAACACTTATATTTGTGTTCAGCGAAGTCTCCCAAGTAAAACAGTACCTCCCATGTACACATTTTATGATGTTTTAGAAAGTTACAGGGTCAAATATAAGGCTTTCCCATTTCAGTTTTTTCACACTGAAATTTGCCAGATTGGCTAAGTTGCTTTTGAGACCGTATGGTAGCCCAGGAATGAGAATTACCCCCAGGATGGCGTCCCATTTGCAATAGTAGACAAC
Organism: Pelobates cultripes; assembly: GCA_933207985.1. Classification (NCBI taxonomy): domain Eukaryota; kingdom Metazoa; phylum Chordata; class Amphibia; order Anura; family Pelobatidae; genus Pelobates; species Pelobates cultripes. Next base: position 91,005,929 of record OW240921.1, on the reverse strand, counting down.
CCAAGGTATTGCAAATGTGGTATGCCCAGTCTTTTTTAGTAGCCACTTAGTCACATTCACTGGTCACATTTCACACTTTCATATTTGTTTTTTGCATTTTTCACATACAAACAAATATGAACGCTAAATTTGACCAAGTGGTTACTAAAAAAGACTGGATGTACCCTATATTGAATATCCTGGGTTGTCTACTTTTGCAAATGGTATTGTGGGGGTAATTCTCATTTCTGGGCTACCATACGGTCTCAAAGGCAGAATAACCAATCTGGCAAATTTCAATCTGTATAAACTGAACAATGGAATGCGCTACATTTGACCCTGTTACTTATCAAAAAACATAAAACCGGTACAAAAAAGTAATAAAACCTGTACTCATGAGACATTACTGAATATAAATGTGCGCATTTTATTGCAGTAAAAGCTTACAGTATTATGACATTCACAGTTAAATTGCCATGCAAAACTAAAAAAAACCCGAAATATTAAAAATTAAAATTATGTTTCATATATCAGTATTTGATGTGAAATGAAAGCCCTGTTTCCCCTGAACAAAATGATACATAATAATAAGGGGTTAAAGTACCCTCCCAAGTGAACAAATAGCAGTAAACACATTTTAAGCCTGATGAAGGCAGGATATTAATTTGTAAAAAAAAAAAAAAAAAAGCGTTTAAAGAGGTATTTAAAAATGCCAAAACAGACCAAAATGGGGACAGAGGGAACTTGCTTTGCACATCGCCTATGCTTGACATGTATGGGTCAAAATGTTGCAAGCCCATTGTGGATGGTAGAATTAAATATACCTCAAACTGAAGAAGGAGTTGCGGTTTTCAATGGTTGGTCCTGTGCACTGAGAATCTTGAGTTTGGAATTATGTGACCTGTTGGGAGCTGATTTCCTTATGGTTCGTGTCTTTTAGTGAAGGAGTGTGGTATATAGGAAAAGGTTGTATAGGTGGAACTATAGCTCTCCTATGTGTCCTGCCATTAATTTTATATTGAGAAAGCAATGATGTATGCCTCCTTTAGGGAACATTTTGTTTTTTATTACTATGCTTTTATTATGTAATCTGCTGAATATATAGTGCCATGATATGACAGCATACCCACTAATTTTCTCAATAATCGGAATACAGTTGAACCATAAAATAATATAGCAAAGTGAATCTATTCCACACTAGTAAGGCAGGTGCCCCCTAATCCCATGTGCAGGCCCACCATCAGGGCATGACAACCATGACGGTTGTCATGGGCCCGGCGGTCCTGGGGGGCCTGGATTGCTCAGGGCGTCCTGGGCCCCACATTAGCTATGTGCACACATATATAGAGATTAACGCTATATATGTGTGCACTGCGGCCCCCCGCTACCTGTATTTTGCAGGGGGCCCAGCACACTTGAAAGATACTGTCCAAATGCTCTGCTCTGTCGAAGTCTCGTGAGCGGCGCGATCGTCAGAGCGTTGCGACGGGTTACCATGGCAACGCTCCGCATGGCTCGCGAGACTTCGACAGAGCAGAGTATCTGGGCAGTATATTTCAAGTGTGCTGGGCCCACTGCAAAATACAGATAGTGGGGGGCTGCACCATGCCTCAGGACCTCCGGCTCCAGCCAATGTGATCTCCCCCCTCCATGGCCACTAGTGAGATGCAGGGAGGGGGGAATAAAACAAGACAATTAATGTGAGAAAAAAAAATACTGTAGGCTTTCCCCCCCCCACATTATGCAGCCCCATACATTTACACACACTATTCACTAACATTTACACACACTATACACTAACATTTACACACACTATTCACTAACATTTACACACACTACATCCTTACATAAACACACACTCTGCAGTCACAACACAAACACACACACACAATCTGCAGTCACTACACACACTATATCCACTACACAAACATACACTCTGCAGTCACGACACACACTACATCCTTACACAAACACACATTCTACAGTCACTACACACACTATATCCACTACACAAACATACACTCTGCAGTCACTACACACAGTACATCCTTACACAAACACACACTCTGCAGTCACTACACAATCTACATCCTTACACAAACACACACTCTACAGTCACTACACACACTACATCCTCACACAAACACACACTCAGCAGTTACTACACACACTACTTCCTTACACAAACACACACTCTCAGTCACTACACAAACACACACACACACACACTCTGCAGTCACTACACATACTACATCCACTTCACAAACACACAGTCTGCAGTCACTATACACACATTACATCCTTACACAAACACACACTCTGCAGTCACTACACACACTACATCCTTACACAAACACACACTCTGCAGTCACTACACACACTACATCCTCACACAAACACACACTCAGCAGTTACTACACACACTACTTCTTTACACAAACACACACTCTGCATTCACTACACACACACTACATCCACTACACAAACACACACACACACTCTGCAGTCACTACACATACTACATCCACTTCACAAACACACAGTCTGCAGTCACTATACACACATTAAATACTTACACAAACACACACTATGTAGTCACTATACACACACTACATTGACTACACAAAGACACACTCTGCATTCACTATACACACACACACTACACCCACACACAGTATTCACTAAACACTACATCCACTACACACACTCTGCATTCACTACACACACACTACATCCACTACACAAACACACACTCTGCATTCACTATACACATCACATTTAATACACACAAACACTACATCCACTACACAAACACACACACTCTGCATTCACTATAAACACACACTGCTTCCACTACACAAACACACACTCTGCATCTAATATACACCTCATACATTACACAAATGTACAATCTGCATCCACTATATACACTGCATCCGTTAAACACACACCGCATCCACTTTACACACGAACTCTGCATCCACTACACACATTCTACATCCACTATACACACACCAGAATCAGTACAGACACTGCGTCCCTGTGGGCGGACTCGGGGGAAGGGCAGGGACAGCAGGCACCAGGGGGCCCAGACCTTGAGCTGTGTCAGGGGTCCCAACATTTCTGATGGCAGCCCTGCCCATGTGCCCTTAGCCCTACGCTTAACCCTAAAATGTCCACTGGCTTTGGATCACTCTAAATCTTTAGTATGGGGTATGCTACTGTTCCTTCCACTATTTATTACTAACTTTTTGGGGAAAAAAGATTCAGACTAATCAAAATATAGCAAAATGTGACCAGTCAGTGTACCAAAAAATATGAATATTATGTATAATAATACACAGATATAATATGACTTTACATAAAATATATTATTATTATTATTATTACTATTATTATTGCCATTCATATAGCGCCAACAGGTTCCGTAGCACTTTACAATATTATGAGAGGGAGGATTTAACTATAAATAGGACAATTACAAGAAAACTTACAGGAACGATAGGTTGAAAAGGACCCTGCTCAAACGCACTTACAATCTATAGGCGGTGGGGTGTAAAACATAGGGAATAGCAATCAAATAAGGTGGGAGTGAAGCAGAGCTGGCGAAGAGAGTAAAGTGCTGCCCTTTAGGATAGAGGTGGAGGTTACTGTGGGAGGCCATAAGCTTTCCTAAAGAGATGGGTTTTAAGGCACTTCTTAAACAATTGAAGACTAGGGAAGAGTCTGATGGCGGTAGGCAGGCTATTCCATAGAAAAGAAGCCGCCCGCGTGAAGTCCTGCAAGCGTAAGTTGGCCATACGTGTGCAAGCAGCGGACAGGAGAGGGTTACAGCAGATCGGAGAGACCGAGAAGGGGCATACCTATGCATCTGTGAAGAGATATAAGAGGGGCTAGAATTGTTCAGTGCTTTATAGGTATGGGTTAGCACTTTGAATTGACTTCTATAGGATACAGGAAGCCACTGTAAGGACTGACAGAGGGGTGAAGTGTGAGAGGACTGACTAGAGAGGAAAATCAGTCTGCCAGCAGCATTCATTACAGACTGTAGCGGGGCAATACGGCTTTTGGGGAGACCAATCAGGAGAGGGTTACAATAATCCATGCAGGAAATTACTAGAGCATGGACAAGTTCCTTGGTAGCATCTTGTGTAAGAAAGGGGCAGATGTGGGCTATGTTTTTAAGATGGAATCTACAGGATTTGGCAACATGGACTTATGTAGATGCCACTATCTTGAAGAGAGCGCGAAAGAGGAGGATCAGTATTAGGAGGAGCAAAAACAAGGAGCTCAGTTTTAGAGAGATTGAATTTCAGAAAGCAGGAGGACATCCAGTCAGAGATGGAATAAAGGCAAGCAGTGACACGTTGCAGGACGGCAGGGGTGAGGTCCGGGGAGGAGAGATATATCTGGGTGTCATCAGCGTACAGGTGGTAGTGGAATCCAAATGAGGTAGTAAGTTTGCCAAGAGAGGCAGTATAAAGAGAAAACAGAAGGGGACCAAGGAGACAGGACGAGAGGAGGAGGTATAATTTGAAAAGGAGACACTGAATGAGTGTTGTGAGAGATAAGAGGAAAACTATGTGTGTGTCTGTAACTGTGTGTGTGTGACTGGATGTAACATTGTGTGTCACTAACTGCCTGTAACTGTGTGTGTGTCACTGTCTGCAACTATGTGTTTGTATATTGGGGCCTGTAACTGTGTGTCTGCCTTCCTGTAACTGTGTGTGTGACTGTCTAACTGTGTGTATGTGTGTGTGACTTCTTGTAACGGTGTGTTTGACTGTCTAACTGTGTGTATGTGTGTGACTGTCTACCTGTAAGGATCTGTGTTTGACTGTCTAACTGTACGTATGTGTGCATGACTGTCTGCCTGTTACGCTGTGTGTGTGTGTATGTGACTGTCTAACTATGTGTATGTGTATGTGTGTGTGACTTTCTGCCTGTAACAGTCTGCGTGTGACTGTCTGCAACTATGTGTATGTGAGTGTGACTGTCTGCCTCTAATTGTGTGTTTGTGACTGCCTGCAACTGTGTATATGTATCTGACTGCCTGTAACAGTGTGTGTGTGCGTGTGTGTGACTGCAGCTGTGTGTGTCTATCTGACTGTCTGTAACTTTGTGTCTGTCTGCATGTAACTGTGTGTGTGACTGTCTAACTGTGTGTATGTGTGTGTGACTGTCTGCCTGTAATGGTGTGTGTGTGACTGTCTAACGGTGTGTTGATGTGTGTGACTGCCTGTAACCATCTGTATGTGACTGTCTAACTGTTTGTATGTGGTATGTGGTTGTCGGCCTCTAACTGTGTGTGTGTGTGTGTGTGACTGCCTTTAACAGTTTGTGCATGTGTGTGACTGTCTGCCTGTAATGGTGTGTGTGTGACTTTCTACCTGTGTGTATGTGTGTGTGATTGTTTACTTGTAAATGTCTGTGTGTGACTATCTAACTGTGTGTATGTGTGTGTGACTGTCTGTAACTGTGTGTATGTGTGTGTGACTGCCTGCAACTGTGTATGTGTATCTGCTTGCCTGTAACAGTGTGTGTGTGTGTGTGTGTGTGTTTGACTGTGCCTAGAACTGTTTGTGTGTGACTGCCTGTCTGTAACTGTGTGTGTGTGACAGATTCCCAGCACACTGGACCACCAGAGATCAGCATGCCTCCTATCTGCAAGGTACCAATAGGGTAGGAGGAATTAAGATTTGTTTTGAAATAATAATTATTTCCATAAATCCCATATAGAAACACTACAGCCCTATACACACACTATACATGTTGAAGAGGTATGAACGAGGGGAGGGGGGGAAGGGCGGGAGTTGTGAAGATTTTTCGCACAGGGCACCTGTCTTTCCAGAAGCTTTGAGGAAAAAGGGAGCAGGTATATGGGACGAACGATAGTTAGAGGGGACGGGGACGGGTCAAGAGATGTTTTTTTCAGGATAGGTACTACAGTGGTTTGTTTAAGGTCAGTTGAAGATGTGTGTTAAGGAAGCTTAATGAAGCGGTTTTAGTGTGCAGATCATGCCCCGGCAGTTTCACTGCCCAAGTATCTGCCATTATATAGTCTATTACTTTGTTTATGCAGCCCTGGTCACACCTACCTGCATGTGACTTACAGTCTTCCTCAACACTTCCTGTAACTTCAGATCTAATGTCTATTAATCCTTTGCTGCACAGTCTGTTTAATTAAGAATTTATTATCTCCTGCACTGTTAATAGCTTACTAGAACTCCTGTGTATGATTATAGTTCAATTTACAGAGCAGGAAATTAAAACTTCTAACGTAAGTTAACATGCAATTGAAATTGAAACCATCTTTTTTTCAGGTTAGGTGTGGCGAGGGCTGCATAGTTGGAAACAAAAGTGATTTAACTCCTAAATATCAGATAATTGAGCAGTGAGACTTCAGAGGTATGATCTATACACCAAAACTGCTTCATTAAGCTAAAGTTGTTTTGGTGACTATAGTGTCCATTTAACCAAATGTTCACGTGCAGTGTCCTTGCTCTCAAAATGGAAGTGGCATTATGGTGGTTAAAAAGTATCACCTTCTTTATTAACATCAAATAAAACAAATCACACACACACACAAATAGTGTCAGAGAATAAAAAACAAACAAACAAAAAAACACTTACTTACCGAGGGAAAGGGAGGGTCATATGCAAAACAGACACATGCCTTGGATGCATTGCACGTCTACGTTGATGCTTCGTCATCAGTTCCTGAGAAGTAGCAGTTACTGTAAAAACCATCTGAGAAACAACAATAGCTGCAATAATGAAGACTCCTTGTTGTCACTTATCTATGTACATCTTTTTTTTAAAGTCAAATTAAGTAAAAATCTATATTTGTTCAATAAACTTACGTAAACATACTCTCAGAATTCACATAAAATTGTTACTGTTTCTTTAATAGTTTTAAAAGTGCATAGATAAATGACGGGAAACTGGATCGGAGAATCCGCGGGCACAGCGCAAGATTTTCCTGAAGGCGAAAGCTGAGACTGCCATGTTATATTTCACCATCCCCGTCTGCACTAATCCCTCTGATTTTCTCAACCTTAAAAAAATAAAAAAAAATAAAACAGGCTGTTCATTGAGACCGAGGATTTCTGCAATTAATTAATTCAGGATTTGCTGGGAGTCACAAGGTCATCCTTCCTGCATTGTGTAGGTCTCTCGCTGCAGGTTTGCTTTATTTATAGTTAATACCTACGGCAGCAGGTGATTTTTAACCCACTCAGTGCGCTTCAGTACTAGCATTGATGGGGTTAAGAAGTTGAGATTAAGGGGCTATGAGATTATTTTTTTTATTTTATAAGATCTCAGCACGTTATAGCGAGTGTGCAATTCTGTTCGTTTTCTAAAACAGAGGCCTTAAAATTTATTAAAAACCATTTCTTTTTAAAAAGATCTGTAAATAAATCACTGGACGGTTTTAACACATACAATTATTATTATTATTTATAAAGCGCCAACAAATTCCTTAGCTCTGTACTAAATGTATTTTTGTTGTGAAAGAATTTCTCATATTTTTTCCAAAGACTTAAATGAAATGGTTAATTTATTGAAAGAATAAAAAGTGGTGACTGTGGCAATGATAAGTTCACAATTAAGGGTTCAACCCAAACTCTATTACAGGTCTCTTGTTAGATAACGCTTAAAGGACCACTCTAGGCACCCAGACCACTTCAGCTTAATGAAGTGGTCTGGGTGCCTGGTCCAGCTAGGGTTAACTATGCTATGTTTATAAATGGGTTAATCCAGCCTCTAAAGCCTCTAGTGGCTGTCTCATTGACAGTCGCTAGAGGCGTTTGCGTGCTTCTCACTGTGAAAATCACAGTGAGAAGACTGGCTGAATGCGCGCGCAGGTCCTGCCGTGCATGTGCATTCAGCCAAAGAGGAGGAGAGGAGGCGAAGAGGAGGAGGAGAGCTCCCCGCCCGGGTGAGTGTTTAACCCCTTCCTCTCCCCAGAGCCTGGCGGGAGGGGGTCCCTGATGGTGGGGGCACCCTCAGGGCACTATAGTGCCAGAAAAACGAGTATGTTTTCCTGGCACTGTAGTGGTCCTTTAAGAAAATTCTTATTGTTTACCAATAAATACACTTTGGATTTTCATTCACTGCTACTTGGGAGTAGCTGATGTTTCATAAACTATTTTTGGTTAATTTAAAGTGAGAAAGTGGCGTCCTTCACATATACACGAGGGTACTTCATTTTTTACATGCCCACACTCACAGAACTCTGTTTCTATGGATTTTCCTATAATTGCTTAGTCTATTTTTTCCAAATGCATTAATTGCATGTTATTTTTTTGAACAGAGAAATTCATAAACACCTGGCCAAAGGAGCAGGAGTATTTATGTTTTTTCTTAGTAAAATTCCAACTGAGCTGCTGGGAATGCTTAATTCTGAGATCAAATTTTTCCTACCCCTGTTACACTTATAATGTATGCATACCTAGACCTGCGAGTCTTCAAACTGTTCTAACTGCTGATTCTCCAATTAACTGAATAAACATATTTCCCCCCCAAAAAATTCTGAGATCAAAATGTATCCAACGAGGAATAGGGTGAGATATAGTAAGGAACTGTCTGCAACATAAACAGACTTTTTTACTAACGGCATTATTTACTAAACACCAGATTTTGTCCGAATGGACCAAGTCCTTTGAAAATGACTGAAATCCAACCGCATTGGCAAGTCGCAGATTTACTAAAGCCATATGCAGCCAGGATTCAATCAGTCTGACCGATTCCGTGTCATTTGTTTTGGAAGCATTTGGGAAATCAGCAATAGGACATTTGTTAATGACCGCATGGAGGCTGAATATACACCAAATGCATCAGGCAGGGTGCACATTTGCAAAATATCATTCACTTGCATTTTGCAAGCAAATGATAATTTGAAGAATTATTGTTAGAAGCACTAGCAGCCAGTGGGTAAATAGTTAAAAAAATATAAAAAATAAAAACCTCTCAGTGGCGCCAGGGTTAATTATGTGTCAGTTGGCCAGCACTTGCTAGACAGCCGTCACATAAAAAAGTAAAAAAAAACAATAATTAAATAGCGTATGTGCTAATCATCGGTAGACCAAACGTCAGGCCTCTGGCCCTCACCCATAGGGGATGAGTGGGGCCCTAATATTAATAATCGGGAGAGCCTAGTGTCACCCCAGCCCGCACCTAAATGCCAAATTCAATTGCAGAATTCCCAATACAACTGTTTAAAATATAGTGGAGACAGCCGTCATATAGTTTTTTATTCTATGCTATGTCAACTATGACAAAGTGTGGGATTTTCCCACGCTGTGTAATATGAGTATGAGCACTCTGATTGGTTGGCTAGTTAGTTGATTTTGTTTTGTGGGGCTTGAAAAAGAAGAATGAACAAAAACAGAAGGTGTGTCTAATGGTAAGTACATACACTGATCAGCCACAAGATTAAAGCCACTGGCAGGTGAAATGAATAACATTGATTATATTGTTACAATGACATCTATAAAGTGGTGGGATATGAAAACGCAATGGTAGAAGGCACTCCAAGAAATCCACATTTTTGGTGCTTATACCACAGGATCAGATTCCTGTTTTAGAGAAACCACAACAATATCAGTGATCAAAATAATCTTCACTACTCACCTTATGGTGGTTTATTATGCCATTATGCCATTAAATGTGAATAAGGCAATGTTTCGACCCAGAGATGTGTCTTCCTCAAGCCATAATTCTACATCATACAGAGTGTTATATAGGTGGTAACAACCAATCAAATCACATGTTCATATCACGTCAGTCACAATTAATGAATATCAATTTACGTGATACAAAAAGTTAACTCTAGTATTACAAACAGGATTAGCATATATATATATTTATTCTGTCTGCGGATGCCTTGTGCAACCTCTTATATCACCTTTTCCAACATCAATAATCATTGTTACCATTTAGCGAGATTTGATGATATAAAATAAGCTTATCTCTTGGAAATCAGTATTGTTTATTTCCATATATCAAAGAGAGAACTGCTATTCAGATAACCACATCGCCAACCATCAAGTCCATCCACTCTATGCCCACATATGCTAGTTTACAATACTAAAAGTGGGAGAATGGAGGTGAAGAAATTAAAACAAGGGTAGTGGGAACATGAAGGTAAGATAGAGTGCTTTCAGACAGGGAATTATGGCAGCTGGGACCATAGGGATATTTGTATATATATATATATATATATATATATATATATATGTTGGGGGGGGGAGGGGGGAGAACATGGACAGGAACAAATCTGGGGCAATCATAAAGAACATGGAATTAAAATGGAAACATCTTCTGATTCATAGATAAGCAAATGCAGAAGGAATAATGACACGATAGTCAGCTGAGGACATTGAAGAGATAGCATCAAAGCAAGCAGCAGGTAGAATGTAAGGTCGTAGTAGGTAGCACCAAGAGGCTATCGGCTAGAGACATAATAGAGGTAGCATACAAAGCTGGCAAATGGACATGCGGTGGGAACCAGAGCTAGCAGATAGGGAAACAGAGGTGAGAGTATAGGAACCTGGGGACAAGGATATCACAACAGGAGATGACATGTAGCTATATAGAAAATCAGGGGGAGGGGACAATCTTTTATTACAAATATACTCCCCATTAGAAAACGTATTTTAAACTATGATGTTTTATTTAAGCTAAATGAGATTACTGGGGTGGCTATGAATAGAATGACATCTAGATCTGTTTGAGTTACCTCACCTAAACTTTTAATATGCACAAATATGTAAATATTTAATAAAGATCTTTCCATTGATATTCTTGCAACTTTTTGTTGACGTGTAATTGTTTTAAGAGCTATTTGGAGAGAATAAGTGACTCCTTTTAAATATGTTTATTTGTTTTCTCATCTTGCTTTATCAACAAAATGCCATACCATCATGACTGGGGTGGGGGATTAAATCCTTAATACTTAACCCTCTTATCCCCCACTGGATTTTCAATGAATCAATCTAACCTGCTTCCTACACCCATTGCTGGGAGGCACTAGACTTTGTATGTATATGGTTAGATGAGATGTCCATGCTAAGAATTCTGTCTTCTTGCATGGCCCTTGTCTCTGGAGTGTGAAGACCTTGGGTTGACAAGATGTTACAGTGTTACTAAATGTGAAATTTACTTGCCAGTTCATAAGACTAAAAAAATATAGCCTGTAGAAAGACTTGGAACAATGACGGCTAAATTTGGCATTGCAGATGTTCATTAGCACATATCTCAAGATGCTCAGACAAAAATTGATTCACAAAATTGGTTCACAAAGAAACTGCTTTAGCCATCACTAAACTCTCCGAACTCTCATATCTACATATTTGTACCCATCTGTCATAAATCATTATGCATTGTGATTTGTACTGATTCAATGTTATTAAACCAACCTGCAATTACTGAGTGTGAGTAATCCCAAGCAGATCTTATTTACAAGAAGGAGACAATAGAATATACTTGTGCCCAACCTTTTTCCTGGTAACTGCTAAAATATATGGTTTGATAATATTCCTGTGTATCACTGTATTTGCTTCCGTGACAGCTGCAGGAAGTTGTGATGATCAAGAGTAGGAGGAAAAATTAACCATCGGAGACTAAACTGGCATCTGGAAGGAGCTCAAAATTTTCCCTCTACTGTAGGTCAAGAGGGGTCTGCTCCACAAACAGATCTGTGAATCTAGGCAATGAACATAATTAGTTACTGTTTATCTTGCCGTTCTCCGCTATAGCATATTGGCACTTCAGCAGTCTGCTTTAAAGGTCATAGGTTAAAACTATCAAGAAACAAGTTACACCTAAAATAGCTGAATGGGAACTTAGATAATGTATAGCTAATGGTACTTTCAAACAAATTAGGCAGTCTTTTTTTTTTTTTAGCTTTAAGTTTTTTTTTCTTTTAGCTATAAGGGATGAAGGTTGAGTGAATAGTGTAGCCAGAGATTAAACGAAGGGTTTGCTTTACCAGTAGCGTGGGTTAATGCACAGCCAGATTTAGACCTCAGTTGGGCAATATTTAACATATTAAATTAGCTTTATCCCTGGATGCATACACTAAATTCTCAGTAAGTGGGAGCTGTATAAAGCATGCACAGCCTGTAACTGCTTGTTGCTCTGTAAGGCATTGATCTCTACATTACACAGATCCAGAAGTAGTAGCCGAGGTTGGCCAGAGGTTAATCCTTGTCTGGATTACAACATTTTTTTTCTTTCCCAGTATCTGTAATAATGCATGCATGCACCCCTTTGGCAATAAAATGCTAAGATGCTACTCCTTTCTTTAAGAAAACCGAAAGTGAATTTAATTTTTTTTAAAGGGAGACTTTTACCCCCCAAAAATGAATTCAAATGTAATTTTCACGTGGGACACCTTGCAGTACTTTCGTACCTGTCTCCTTCCCTTTTTCTCGATACAGACTGATAGGGTTCCATAAAATAGTCTTCCATAGATTACCATGTGAGAATTCTGCAGTATGGTAGGCAGCAGCCATAGTGAATTATAAGTGCATTCGAGCAAGCATTTACATACTGCCATTTGCAGGTGTCTACTTGTGAATTTAGTGGTGTGAAATCATCCCACTGCAGCCACTAGAGCATGTCTTAACACTGGAATGTAAACATTGCAGTTTCTCTGAAATGGTGATGTTTTATATTTCAGGGCTAAGGGGACAGGGACATTGCACCCAGACCAGTGGTGGGAACTGTGACCGGCCCCATCATTCCAGGGGGCCCGGCCACCCTGCGGACCCCTGCGATCAGTGTGCCCACCAGCTAAGTAACGCGGTAGAACCGCCGGGGCTGCATTGAAGGGGCCCATCGGTTGGTCCATGCTGTTAGGGCCACCCGATGGTAATGTATTTCAAGGGGACCCGGTCAGCGCTGCGGCTCTTTAACAGCGCGACTTAGCTCCCTGTGATGACATCAGAGCTGGGAGGAAGTGACTGCCCCGGTCACTTCCTCCCAGCAACCACCGAGTGCTGCGCAGGAGGAGGAAGGAGAGGAGGGAGTCAGAATAGGGAACTCTGATTCCCATCAGGCTGAGCCACTTGACTCAAGGGAAAGTCACCCTACTGCACCTAAAAGGTAGGCAACAGGAGGGTGACTAAGACATTTTGTATGTGTGTCTGTATGAATGTGTGTGTGTATGTATGTATGTGTGGGTGTATGTCTGTCTGTGTGTGTCTGTATGTATGTATGTGTGTGTGTGTGTGTCTGTATGAATGTGTGTGTGTATGTATGTGTGTGTGTATGTCTGTCTGTGTGTCTGTCTGTATGTATGTGTGTGTGTGTGTATGTCTGTCTGTGTGTCTGTATGTGTGTGTGTGTGTCTGTATGTATGTGTATGCGTGTTTGTATGTATGTGTTTGTTTGTATGTATGTGTCTGTGTGTATGTGTATGTGCATATGTCTGTATGTATGTATGTGTGTGTATGTCTGTATGTATGTGTATGTCTGTAGGTGTTTGTCTGGATGTATGTCTCTCTGTGTGTCTGTATGTGTGTGTGTTTATATGTATGTGTCTGTATGTATGTGTGTATGTGTGTTGTGTTGTATGTGTGTGTGTGTGTCTGTATGTATGTGTGTGTATGTCTGTGTGTGTATGTCTGTATATGTGTCTGTATGTATGTCTTTATGTATGTCTGTGTGTGTCTCTGTATGTATGTGTGTGTATGTCTGTGTATGTGTATTTGTTTGTTTGCATGTATGTGTGTATGTCTGTCTGTATATGTATGTCTCTGTGTGTTTGTTTGTATGTATATATGTGTCTGTGTTTGTATGTATGTGTGTGTGCCTATAGTGTCTCCATTTAATGAGGTGGTTTTGTAGTACATATCATGCATCTGCAGTCTCACTGCACAATTCTCTGCCATTTAAGAGTTAAATCACTTTGGATATGCAGCCCTAGCCACACTGCCCCTGGCTGTGACTCATAGACCCTTCATAAAGGAGAAAAAAACATTTTTACAGAACAGTGTGTTTAATTTAGACGTTCTTATCTCCCTGCTCTGAAAATTTTATTTTAATCAAACACTGTACCCTAAAAAAATAAATGAGTTGCTGCGCAGTTTTACAAATCATTCTTTGTGGATTAGTGATATCCTGTAAGAAAATGTGTTAAAAAACCTTAAGAGGTGATTATAATATGTAGCATTTAGCAAGCGTGTCCCCAACCTAGGTGCAATCTAGGTGTGTCTAAAACAGCAATCAGTGGTGTAGTGATACACACAACCAACAGTATAACCTATAAATATACTTGCACACTTTTAAATCCACAAATAGGGAATCGGGAAAGGAGACAAAAAAACAGGGAGAGCTCCCTGCAATGAAGACACAAATTAATAAATACAAAAAAATAGTCTAAAGGTATCCAACTCACTAGATAAGAGTGGTTAGAGTACGACTCATTACTATAACACCCAGGTAGGATCAGCCCCTAGAGTGCGTGGGATCCAACGGATGCACTTGCGACCGGAATTTCAGGTAAGTAAATTTTATTCCAAAGATAAATAAAAACAAATGCAGCAATATTAAAGTAAATGTCCACGATCAGCTCACCAGACCTTAAACACGATTGGATGCTAAGTGCTACATATTATAATCACCTCTTAAGGTTGTAACACGTTTTCTTACAGGATATCATATATCCACAGAGAGTGGTTTTTAATACTGCTCACCGACTCGTTTATTTTTTATTTTTTCCAAATCTCGTTACCAAGATTTTATGTTGGTTGCTGCAATTGTCATAACCTAACCTATAATTTAAATAACATTGCATACAATTTTTAGCCATCTTATTTATATACGTGTATACACGGTAGGCTGCTGTAGACTCTAGTAGGCAAATAACAGAGCAGGAAATAACTTCTAAAGTAGACACGCTGTGCTTTAAGAATGAAACCTTTTTTCCATGGAGATTGTGTGAGTCACAGCCAGGAGGCTGCATAAATAAAGTGATTTAACTCCTTAATGGAAGAGAATTGAGTAATGACACCGCAGGGGCAAGATCTATTCCACAAAGCCACTTTGTTAAGTTCAAATTATTTTGGTGTTTGAGCATCCTTTTAACCCCCTGTTCTCCTGTTATTAAGCTAATAGGAGCATGGAGTGCAGGGGTCTAAGAGGGATGGGTTAAAGTACCTTCATGACACCACATAATGTTTTGCACAAACCTAGAAAGTACAATAAAACACTACCAACAACTCAGATATTTTGTATACTGTTGAAAATTACTACTGGCTGGATTTCATAACCCGGGTAACTACAGTAGCTCTATCTATGAATGAGGACACATAACTCTATAACTTACTAAAATAATATTGATGATAAAAAACAAGAAAAAATAGAATGGATTTAGGGACAGCACTTCAGGTCAACCTCGCCACTCATGGGTGACAAATTATGTGAAATGTTGTCAAATAATAGCAGGAGGACCATGGTTTGACACCCTTGATTTAGATCCAGTCATTGTCCCCTGGTTCCCCATTTGGTTTATTTACTAATCTGGAAATTGTGGATAGTTGGAAATAGATTTTTACATTTTAGAAAAAAGCAACTGAATTGAAAAAAATATTCCAGATTGACTTGTTTGGCCTAAAGGGTGTGTCTTCCTTGTCAGTGCTCTCCAGTTCCTGGTTTAGTCGATAAACCCCCAAACAGTTTTGAAAGGGAGTGCCAGTACTGGGGACTTTATTTTAGCTAGTCACGTTATTCATGACCCATAGGTGGTGTTAGTTCATTTAAAAATAAAACTGAATGTCTGTGTGTTGCACAATGTTTGAGTCTAAAATAAAACTAACGTAATAACAAACATTATTCGTAAAATTAAATTGAAAGAGTCTTGCTCAATTTCTCTCACTGGCATTTCTGACAGTCACAAGTGAAGCTGACAGGCGTCATTTGAGTGGTATTTCACAGACTTTTACAAGCAAATCATTTGTTCCACTCTACTTAAAACAACATACTCTATGTGCCGAATTAGTATGGGATTACTGACCAATGTCACTGTCTATTATTTATAGATTAACGTTAATTAGATATAGCTTAGAACTGAAATGTGAAGTCAGTACAAAATAGATGTGTGACTCTAAAATATACAAAATAGCTTCATGTCATTTTAAATCAGGCAGATCTTCTTCAGTTTCTCTCCCTGCAGGTTATGATAGCAGGCTCATAAAGGGTCACTTTGAGGTTTGCTCGCGAAATAGTGAATTGTGGCAAATTGAGGAACACAGACATGGAAAGTGGAGAATGACGAATACTATGAAAAACTCTATATAAAAATTGTAACACAGAGAAATTGCAATGTGCAAAACATTTTGTAATTTGCAGCACACTAATGAAAAGATAAAAGTAAATTAAAATTGTAGATGGTTTCATTCATATATTACAAAACCCTTAGGGTGAACCAAAGGGTCAGTTACACTTGCGTGCAGGTGTTTTTTGGGTGCCCCTCAGGTTGTCACTCCCTTTAGTAACCTTTATTTGTCACTGACACAGACATATAGCCACAGAGACAAATACACCCACACATTCAAACATGCATACACTAATACACATTCCCAGGTACAAAAAAACATTGATATATCATAGACACAAACACCTATGGAGGAAGGAAGGTCTCTGACATCACATCACTTGGTTTACGGACCCTCTCTGCAAGAGAACTACAATGTGGTCCAGTTGGGGTAATATTTCTATCTACCAAGACAAACCCTTGTGGAGCCATTGCTCGAGTGGTCCTCTTGGAGGGAAATGCCTGTATCCTACTGATGGCATTCCTTCTCAACTTTATTTAATCTATGGAATTTATTACAATTTATGGAATTCTCTTGACTTTAGAACTTACGTCCTTGGTACAAGAAAGGCATTTTAATAAGATTGTTTTCCCCTTTCTTAGTTATAGAAGTTGTAGGTAGCTATGTGTGAACACCACCATAGATATGTTTTCAGATTTTTATTTGGTATCTTTGAGTGGGATAAAAATCATGTTGGAAATTTGGCTAAAATGGAAGAAATGGAACTATACTCTGTAAAAAATAGTACTAAAAGGAGAACACTTGAAATTCCTACCCATTCATAGACTTCACATTACCTGTTACTAGGGACAGATTCCCTGGTATGAAGGCCACCCACAGCTAAATGCCTACATATTTTCATGGAGGCTGTGATGCAGATTTTTTCCACCTCATGATTTGTATTTTCAGAGCTTCATTCACACAATCTAAGGTTTTTCCTTATTCTGAATGGGTTTTTCTAAATGACATTGACCTACACACAAAGAGTGAGACATTAACTAGGTGCCCTTAACCACAAACAACTAGCCATGTTATGTGTTTAATTTCATTGTTGCCCAGGGGCTTGACTTCTGTGATCTTTTTTAGATGTCAGTTCCTGACTGCAGTGACTTCCAAAGTAATTAGTCAGCAGCTAATAAACCTGGCCTCTGACATCTCAATCCTAATGTTAGAACTATCCCCATTCTACCATGCCAATAATTATAATGTTTCCACAGCTGTACATAATAATTATACATCAAAAGTTCCATTACTCTGTGTAAAGTTGGGCAAAACGAATGTCTTAAGGGAAATTAATATTAATTTTTGCTGTCCAGGTTGGCCTTGATCATGTGGAAGTGTTATTGCTACATTATTGATGCAATTGAAGAACTCCAAGTACCAGAGTAAGCACGGACCACTCGAAAATGGTTTGATAAAAAAAATGAGGGGGCAGTACTCATAGATTTAAAGCCCTGCAATCTCTACAATGAGGCCTTATGGTGCTTCAGTGCCCATTCATGGCAAATAGAAACATAGAATGTGATGGCAGATAAGAACCATTCTGCCCATCTAGTCTGCCCAATTTTCTAAATACTTTCATTAGTCCCTGGCCTTATCTTATAGCTAGGATAGCCTTATGCCTATCCCATGCATGCTTAAACTCCCTCACTGTGTAGACCTCTACCTCAAATTATTTAAATGATTGCAAGTAGAGAGCAAAGTACATATTGCTGAAAATGGAAACATTGTAAAGTGACCAATAGAAAAATAAGAAAATGTCTACATAAGATACAGGCACAAAAAAGTAGTTTTGTCATTTGATTATGTCATTGAGCTGGGGTTTATGTTTTTTTTTTTCTGACCTTTAATTGCAGTGTTCTGACACCTATGACCAGGGCCAGATTAAGAGCCCAGTGGGCCTGGTGCTGACAATTCTGACGGGCCTGATTACAGAATCATATCGACCAAAAACAGTAAAACACTCATAAGCATCATGTATCTGATGGAGATGGTGCTGGAGAGAAAGAAAACAGCAGCTATAAGAAAACACATACCCTAGGCTAATCTCTCTCTAATTTATGTTTTCAGCTTTCAAGTAAATCCATAACCCCTAACAGCAACGTCCAATCAAGCAGGAAGTCAATGGGCACGATAAAAGGGTTTGCCACTGACACAAATCACGTAACCTGCCAAAACGGGCAAACATGCCCAAAAAGAGGACATTTCTGCTCAAAGAATTAGAAGGCCAGCCTGACATGAATGCATGTCAGGCTGCCTGCCAATCATGCAGCTGGCCAACTAACGGCATACTATGCAGACAACACCCTGAGCTTGGCATAAATGCATCTAATGATGCGCTCACTCAACGCTTTCCAAGGACTGTCCCCTAGCACTCGCTGGTCCACTTGTCTCCTTACCTTCTTACTAGCAGGCAGAAGATCCTGGTATATGGTCTGGGACAGAGTAAAGCTATATGTAGTGAGTGTAGAAGAAAGGGAACATGCCACAGTGTTAGAGAGACCAAAGTCAGCATTACCTTAAAGGATCACTATAGGGTCAGGAACACAAACATGAATTCATGACCCTATAGTATTAACACCACCATCTAGGCCCCCCTGGATCCCTCATGCCTCCATAAATATAGCAAAATCTATATTCAAGCCTGAAGCTGTAACTCGGCATGCTGTTAGACTCATAAAAACAAGCAGTCTGCTGACATCATTAGAAGTGGTGGCCTGATCCAATCACAGTGCTTCCCCATAGGATTGGCTGAAACTGACAAAGAGGCAGATCAGGGTCAAAGCCAGTATGATTCAAACACAGCCCTGGCCAATCAGCATCTCCTTATATAGATGAATTTCATTAATGAATCTCTATGAGGAAAGTTCAGTGTCTGCATGCAGAGGGAGGAGACACTGAATGTTTGGATGCATTTTAGGCAGCCATGACCCAGGAAGGATCTCTAACAGTCATCTAAGGAGTGGCCAGTGAAGTTATCACTAGGATGTAATGTAAAGACTGCATTTTCTCTGAAAAGACAGTGTTTACAGCAAAAAGCTTGACGGTAATGATTCTACTCACCAGAACAAATTCAATAAGCTGTAGTTTTTCTGGTGACTATAGTGTCCCTTTAACTATATTCATTGTCAGCCAGTCCACACAAGTTTTGTTCCCATACATCACCAAAAAACTACTTAGTTTGATTCTACTGTATAGATGGATTCCTCCCAGTGCCCCCATGTCTCCCAGTGCCCTCATGACTCAGTGCCCCCATGTGTCAATTACTCCAGGTCTCAGTGTTCCTATGTATCAGTGTCTCAGTGACCCATGTCTCCCAGTGTCTCTTAGTGTCTGCCATAATGTCTCCCAGTGTCCCTTAGTGACTCAGTGTCAGCCATAATGTCTCCCAGTGTCCCTTAGTGTCTCAGTGTCTGCCATATTGTCTCCCAATGTCCCTTAGTGTCTCAGTGTATGTCTCCTTGCAGCCTTTCCCCCATCCCTTACTTCCCTGAGCTGTAGGCTGTCTCTGCAGGGTGGGAGTTGCTGTCTGGACCCTCTGTAGCTGCACCCCTGCAGAGCAGTGAGTATAGATAGGCAGGGATGGATATGCTGGAACTTCCTATCCCTGCCTGTCTCCACACACAGCGACCCCTACTGGCCAGTGCTGGTATTGCAGAGTAATCTCTTGTTTATACTGATAAAAAATACCAGCATTTGTATTGCCAGTATAACTGCAATATTGGCACCGCCAGGCAGCCCCAAATACTGGCTGTGCCAATAAAATAAAAGCCAGATGGAATCCCTAAGAGTAGTGTGAAAAAAAAAAAATTAAAAAAAAATTTTTTTACATTTTTTTTTAAATCAATGGGCCTATTCCATGGGCCTGGGCCTGGGCCTGGGCCTGGAGCTGCAGCTCCATCAGCCCCTATGTTAATCCGGCCCTGCCTATGACTTTATGAATGTATTCTGAGTTCATATGAATCTGAATTACATTACTGAGATGAACTACAAAGTTAACACATTTACAATATATTTTAATGCTAATTTTCTTTTCAGAACTTGATCATCTTGTTTGTTTGACAGCTTTTTTTATGTCATATCAAGGCATCATAGCTAATATGTGATTAATATTCCTGCTCAACGTTGTCTACAATGTGCAGAAAAATAAAAATAGAAAAATAAATAGTTGCAGACTAGCTTCCTCTATCCAAGTGGAAATTAAATACTTATACCAGAGTCAGGGCCGGCGCTTCCTATAAGGCGAACTATGCAGCCGCCTAGGGCGCCATATAGGAGGGGGCGCCCTGCGCCCCCATCGATGGCCCTTTAAATGCTGCAGCCGTCTGAAGGCTCTGTAGAGAGCGCTCAGGCGGCTGCCGCGCTGCCTCACCTCCCCTTCCCTGTAGCGTGGCCGAGCTCCTCTCCAGTCCGCGACCCGGCCGGACTGACAGGAAGTGCACTCCTCCCCACTAAGTGTGCACTTCCTGTCAGTCTGGCCGGGTCGCGGACCGGAGAGGAGCTCGGCCACGCTACAGGGAAGGTGAGGAGAAGATTACAGGGAGGGAGGGGGAGTGGAGAAGATTGGAGGGAGGGAGGGGGGGACCGAGAAGACTGAGGGGGGGACTGGAGAAGATTTGAGGGGGGAGTGGAGAAGATTGAAGGGGAAAGTAGAGAAGATGGAGAGAGGGGGAGGGAGAAGATTACAGGGAGGGAGGGTGTAGTACCGGACTGGGAATTAAAAAAGCAGCCCTGGAAAAATATTAACAGCACCATAATGCGCTATGCCAGCATATATGTAGAGATACAGAGTTAGAATAGATAACTTAAAATTAAAAAGTAATTTCTAACGTAGTTTAATTCATAGGCTTCAAAAATAAAACAAAAGTGCAGATTGGCTTTAACCCCTTAAGGATTCGAGCTAAATGTACATCGCTAGAACTAAAACAAAATGTAAACAAACCTGGCATTTTATGCTATACATATGTCTGTCCAACCGTAATTCACCTATTTCATAGTAAATGCACCCACCCTTATTATATATCATTTTATTCAGGGGAAACAGGGCTTTCATTTAATATCAAATATTTAGATGTGAAACATAATTTAATGTGAAAAAAATGGGAGAAAATAAGATTTTTTTTATTTTTTTAGTTCTACATGACATTTTAACTGTCAATGTCATAATACTGTTTGCTTTTACTGCAATAGAATACACATATTTATATTCAGCAAAGTCTCACGTGTAAAACAGTACCCCCTATGTACAGGTTTTATGGCGTTTTGGGAAGTTACAGGGTCAAATATAGCACGTTACATTTGAAATTGAAATTCGCCAGATAGGTTGCCTTTGGGACTTTATAGTAGCCAGGAATGAAATTTACACCCATAATGGCATACCATTTGCAATAGTAGACAACCCAATGTATTGCAAATGGGGTATGTCCAGTCTTTTTTAGTAGCCATTTGGTCACAAACACTGGCCAAAGTTAGCGTTAGTATTTGTTTGTGTGTGAAAAATGCAAAAAGCGCCAATTTTGGCCAGTGTTTGTGACTAAGTGGCTACTAAAAAAGACTGGACATACCCCGTTTACAATACCTTGGGTTGTCTTCTTTTGCAAATGGTATGCCATCATAGGGGTAATTTTCATTCTTGGGCTACCATAGGGTCTCAAAGGCAACGTAACCAATCTGGCGAATTTTAATGTGAAAAAATGAAACGCAAGCCTTATATTTGGCGCTGTAACTTTTGAAAACACCATAAAACCTGTACATGAGGGGTACTGTTGTACTCGGGAGACTTCGCTGAACACAAATATTTGTGTTTCAAAACAGTAAAAAGTATCACAGCAATAATATAGTCCGTGTAAGTGCTGTTTGTGCATGAAAAATGCAAAAAACGTCACTTTTACTGGCGATATCATCGTTGTAATACATTTTACTGTTTTGAAACACTAATATTTGTATTCAGCGAAGTCTCCCGAGTAGAACAGTACCCCCATGTACAGGTTTTATGGTGTCTTGGAAAGTTATAGGGTTAAATATAGTGCTAGCCAATTAAATTCCCTTTACTTTCGGCATGGGTTGTCATGCAGGTCCCGCTAATTGTAATTAATTAAGATACCTAATTATGTAAAAATATTACATAAATATATATGTAGAATTAATATATGTATATATATATATATATACATATGTGAATCTATATGTGTATATCTATATAATTTTAAAAAAATATTTTTATTTATATATAGGTATATATATAGTGATATATAAGTATATATTTATGTATGTAGATATATATATTAGTTCGTTCTACGTGTATTTTGATATAAATATATATATATTAATATCACAATACAGTTAGAATGAAATAACACACATCTATATATTTTTTAATTAATTTTTTTAAATTATTTTTTTAATTTTATTTTTTAACTTATTTACATATTTAATTTTTTTATATTATATATAAATATATATATAACAATAATTATATATATATTTAACCAGTATCAGTCTACGTGTAATTTGATATTAATATATATATATATAATTATATATATATTAATAGTAAAATACACCTAGACGGTGTACGTGTGTGTATGTATATGTGTATATATATACTTAGATCATATATATATATAATATATATATGATCTAAGTATATATATATTTTTTTACACTAATACATTTTATTTTCATTTTATTTCCAGCCAGCAGGGGGACCACCTGTAATTACAGGCAGCCCCCCTGCTGGCAATACAGAAGCCAGCTATCCCCGGCCATGTGATTGTGGGGTCCTCGCTAGGTCCCCACTCTCACATGGCCGGGGGGCTTCGACGGGGACGGACGTGCCGCGGGGTGCTCCCTGGGAGTCCCCCCCACCGCGATCGCCAGCGTGGGACCGCCAGCGACCGGGTAAGTAGGCAAAAACCGGAGGGCGTACAATTACGCCCGGCGGCGTTTAGAGCCGCCTATAATAGGGCGTAATTGTACGCCCTCCGGTCTAAAGGGGTTAAGCAGACGTGCCTTTGCATGTAATCAATGTTTCAGTCCAACTACATTGACATATTAAGGAAAGCTTGTTAATGGGACTGAAATGGTGAATGTATGTAGGGCACAACTGTAAAAAATGTTTATTTTGAAGTCCTGTGGGTGTGCTCTTCACTTTAAATATGTTATTGTGCTGGAGTATGCACCTAGCAACAAGACTGGGCCAATATATATGTAATATATATATATGATCTAAGTATATATTTGCTCATTACATAAGGTACATATTAATGAAATTTCTCTGTGTATTATGCATATATAAATGTATATTCATATGTGTAAATATAATAGGTATATATATATATATATACATATATATATATAAATATAACTAATACAGACATTAATATACATGTCATATACCAGTGGCGGATCCAGAGCCTGAGCCCGGGATGGGCACTTGTAGATTATTTAAAGAAATATTCCATGCACAATAACCACTACTCCTCTGTGTAGTGGTTATGGTGCCAGGAGCGTCGGCACCCCCTCCCAGAGTAAGTAGTCAAACCGTTTAAGAACAGTTTGACAACTTGCCTGGAGTCTGCTGGGATATGGGGCTGTAGTAGGGTATAAGAGCAGTGGTGCAATGTGTGTGAAAGGTTCAGAGTGTGGGTGGGCAGTGTGTGAATGTGTATGGTATGTGTGTGTGTGGGGGCAGTGTGTGAATGTGTATGGTGTGTGTGTGTGTGTGGGGGCAGTGTGTGTATGGGGCTAGAGTTCACTCCTACTACTGCGACCACCAGGAAGTGGTGAGAGTGAACTCTAGCCCGTAGCTCCAGGGCTAGAGTTCACCCTCGTGAGAGCCGGAGTGTTGCCCCGGGTCCTCTCTTTCTCCCCCTCACCGCCTGCACGTGCCTGTGGAACGGGGAGGGAGATCGGCCGCTGGGGAAAGCCTCTTCACCCCCTCTTTCCCTGTGTCCCTCCCTCCCCTTCCCTGTGTCTCTCCCTCCTCCCCCATCTCTCTCCCCTCCCCTTTCCCTGTGTGTCTCTCCCTCCTCCCATCTCTCTCCCTCCCCCTTTCCCTGTGTCTCTCCCTCCTCCCATCTCTCTCTCCCTCCCCTCTTTCCCTGTGTCTCTCCCTCTCTATCTTACTCTCACTGTGTTCCTCCTCTCCCCATCTCTCCCTCACCCCCTTTCCCTGTGTTCCCCCTCTCCCCTTATCTCTCCCTCCCCTTTCCCTGTGTCTCTGCCCCTCTCCCATCTCTCCCTCCCCATCTCTCTCCCTCCCCTTTCCCTGTGTCTTCTCCCTCCTCCCCATCTCTCCCTCCCCCTTTCCCTGTGTTCTCCCCTCCTCCCTTATCTCCCTCCCCCCTCCTGTGTCTCTCCCTCTCTTATCTCCCCCCATTTACCTAGAGAAGTCAGGGGCCGCATTCCAGGCTGGAGCCGCCGGGCCGGGTGGCAGCTTCCCCGGTCCTGCGGCACTCCTGTCACTGCTGTGGCTGATGGTTGAAGGAGGAGGAGCATGTCTACCATGCTCCCTCGTGGTTCCCACGATGCTCCTCCTCCTTCAACCATCAGCCACAGCAGTGACAGGAGTGCCGCCGGACCGGCGAAGATGCCATCAGGCCCGGCGGCTCCAGTCTGGAACGCGGCCGGCCCCCTCTCAGTGTGCCACCGGACTGGCCACCAGGAGGCACCTATGTGGCAGCGCAGCCCCCAGGTGCCACGGCCCACCGGGAGAAGATTACAGGGAGGGAGGGGGGAGAAGATTGCAGGGGGGGAGTGGAGAAGATTACAGGGAGGGAGGGGGGATTGGAGAAGATTGAGGGAGGGGAGAAGATTAAAGGGAGGGGGAAGTAGAGAAGATTACAGGGAGGGGGAGAAGAAGAGAAGATTACATGGGGAAGAGAAGATTACGGGGAGAAGAAGAGATTACAGGGAAGGAAGGGGGGAGAAGAAGAGAAAATTACATGGGGGAGGGGAGAAGATTACAGGGAGGAAGGGAGAAGAAGAGAAGATTACAGAGGATTACAGGGGGGAGAAGAAGAGGAGAACACAGGGGGGGAAGAAGGAGAACACAGGGGGGAAGAAGAGGATAAACACAGGGAGGGGGGGAAGAAGAGGAGAACACAGGGGAGAATAAGAGAGGAGAAAACGGGAGGGGGGTTGAGGAGAACATGGGGGAGGGATAGACCACTAAAGGAGGGATGGGGTGGAGGATAGACCACTAGGGAAGGGTGGGGGGAGAGGAGAGACCACTAATGGAAAGGGGGGGGCAGAGGAGAGCAGAGACCACTAAGGGGAGACGAGAGACCACTAATGGAAAGTCGAGGAGAAAAGGAGACCACTAAGGGAGGTGGGGGGGGGGAGAGGAGAGACCACTAAGGGGCAGGGGAGATCTCTAAGGGATGGAAGGGAGAGCTCTATAGGACGGGGGCAGGACAGGGAGCTCTTTCACACTACGCGCACACACACACACAGTGCATCCCTATACACACAGAAACACAACATGCTTCCCTTACACACAAACACACAATGCATCCATTACACACACAATGCAACCCTCACACATAAAGACAATGCATCCTTTGCACATATACACAGAAACACACAATGCGTCCCTTACACACACATGCTTCTTTTACACACACACAGAAACACAATGCATCTCTTACACACACTCAACGCACCCCTTACAGACACACACTGCATCCCTTACATACACAGAAACACACTTTGCATCCCTTATGCATACAAACACAGATTCACACAATGCATCCCTTACACACAACAAGAAACACACAATACATCCCTAATATCCCTTACATACAAACACACTGCTTCCACTACACACAAACACACTGCATCACCTACACAAACTGGTATCCCTATACACTACATTCCATAAGCACACACATTAGATACTCTACAGTAACACATAACACATCCCCTACACACTCCACTCCCTGTGAGCGAACTCATGGGTGGAACATGTAGGTGGACTTATGGGTGGGCCCAGACCTTGAGCTGTGTAAGGGGCCCAGACCTTGAGCTGTGTAAGGGGCCCCAAAAATGGAGCTGCTTCCCATTCTCCCAGAACATTGAATTTTGTGACCACAGTTACAAACAGCCTCCAGAGATCCTGGTCTACACTAGACCAGTGGAGCCAGACTGCAGCCAGAGCCCATCACCATCCTCATCTGATTGTAAGTAGGCAATCTAGTATATTATTAGTGAAACTAATCTCTAATTTACCTCACATTAAAGGGACACTATAGTCCCCAGAACCACTGCAGCTTAATAAAGTGGTTCTGGTGTCTATAGTTTATCCCTGCAGGCTTTTTAATGTAAACACACACTGTGTGCAGTACTGGCATTAGTTCATACGGCAGATCATATGGGTGGGGCATTGCGATGTCACTGGGGGTGGGTGGCAGGGGGGGGCGGCAAATCTTTATTTTGCCTAGGGCGGCAAAAATCCTTGCACCGGCCCTGACCAGAGTAATTTAGAAAAAGGATCCAGGCACTTCAATGTCTTCAGGCATCTTTATTAGGACATGTGGAACACTGCAACGTTTCGACTCCCAGTGGAGTGACAAAGACTCCACTGGGAGTCGAAGTGTGGCAGTGTTCCACATGTTCTAATAAAGGTGCCTGAAGACATTGGAGTGCCTGGACCTTTTTTCTAACACTGGTATTTATTATCTTTTGGGCTCGTGCTGGCCCTTGGTTCAGCTAAGCACCCTGTCTCAAGTGAATTGAGTGTGGTTCCTTTTCCATTTTTGCAATTGTACCAGAATAATGTCAGATGTCCCAATACCACAATCTTGCAAAGCTGGAATATATGAATAGAGAGAATGTTCACTAATGGTCAGAAGTTCCAACAGAGGTTCCATTTATCTAGACATGATTTGCTGCAATGGCTCGTGAGTGTGAATTGCATAGTCAACTGGCATACTGATTTCAGTGGGTATTTAGTGATTAGGTGAGTACATTTTCAGTAAATTATCATAGGATTGCATTAATTACATTTACTGAGAGATTCCTATCTACTCACAGGTTCTTAGAAATACTGAAAAACATCTTTAAATTCTATTCCTCATTCTTCCATCTGACGTTTTCATCCATATACAGTATATTTAAATTTTTTTACTCCTCTTATGTTTTTAGTAATCACACTGGCACACTGACAGGTTAGTACCACTGTTTACCAGCTGCCTCCTTCTTGCAGTTGTCTCTGAGTGAGCAAGGCATGTAACATAGGCAAAGAGATGTGACCCCAACTTCCATGAACAAATAAAAGCAGCACGTTCCCTTTCTAATTTTATGTAAACATTAAAAAATGAAATTAAATGTTATCTTTGAAGTTCCCTTTTTTTGCCTGTTGTAACATGAAGCGCTGGGAAAACAAGCAGAGATATCAGATAGATTTCTGAAAACTTAAATGACACTAATGTTTCAAAGAAAACTATCAAATTTTCTGTCCTTCCATTTTTTTTCTGTCTTTGTCACTCCCCTTAGTGAATATGTGTATAAAACGAGTTGGTCAGGTTCTTCATGAAGAGAAAAAAGACAAAAGCGGCTAAAGGATTTTAATCTCTGTATATACTTTTTTCTGGACTTTGATACATTGATCCCATTGTGGGTGGTAAAAGAAATGTGTAAGATGAGATAGAGGCGGCTAGTGAAACATTAGTTGTGACAGCTCTGGGGAATCTATGTTTGTGTTGACAACTCTTTAAGAAAGACTTCTCCGAAGGAAGACCACACCATCTATTATTATGAAGCTCTAACTTACCTGATAATAGTTTTTTAAATTCCATGGTTTAAGGTTAAATCTATTCTTTCACTTAACTATGTTAAGGTAGACCAATGTTTTTCTTTTTCCTCTGACATTTATATCTAATTTTCCCTACAAACTCCTCAAGGCACATTGGTGATACATATCCTCTGAGGCTAGTCTTAAGTAGTAGAGGCATAATCTCTCCAACAGGTCATTCCAGACCAACGTATGTTTACATTGAAAGGTATTACCTCACAAAAGTATTACTCAGGCTTGTCCCTAAACATGTAGACTCCCATTGTGGGAGATTTTCGTATCAGTGTCCTGTTTCCTGAAGGCCCAAATAGAATTCGTAGTAGACTTCCCTCAGGACACATCAATGTTCAACAGGAGGTGCTGAAAATGTAAATCAATATACTGTAGTCATCTTTTGAGCTGTCTATCACTCAATCTATTTATCTCTCAAGTTTACTTGCCCTGAATACAGGTATGCACCTGTCTTGTCATATCTCACCATCTTAGTGCCCAAAAGGTAATAGTCTGATGTGCTTTCTTCTTACATACATTTGTAGCAGTTGTTGAATCACCATTTGTCATAGCTCTTCATCCTAGGTGTTTAGATCCAATTCTAAACACGCTAATGGAACTCTGTAACAATTTAAGAGCAGAACGTGTGCAAAGGAAAACAATGGCTAAATGCAGTGCATCTAAGTGCATTTCATTTGTTTTTGGAAATTCTTCCCAATGCATTGCTGTCAGAGTTTAGTGCTAGCTAGCTATCACTGTGTTGTATTTTTTTTAGTAATGTTTATTTAAGAATTTCAAACAAATTTTAAAAAGATTATGTAATAGGAGAAGCAGATTATAACCTGTAATAAACGGTATTAGGAAAAGTACTATAGCATAAAAAGTGTACAGTTACAAGTAAACACAATTTTAAGAAATTATCATATGAGCTGCATCTTTTGTTATGACTATCCGTAGATCCAGGCTCTTGGAGGTAAGTGATCCCCAAACCAATGTAATGGTTGAACAAGTCAAGAACAAAGGAGATCAAAATTACCTTTCTAAAATAATACACAGAAGAAAAAAAAGAAAAAAAGACTCCTGAACAAATTTGTGTCCTTGGTATGCACCCATAAGCAACCTTTGGTATATTGCAATTATTACACAGACATATATTGATAATGTCATGAGTCTGTGCCGAGTGGTTCAATAGTGACAAATTTGCAAATGATAGGGAATATGACACAACTGACACAACACAATTTCCTTAAGGTGATTAAATTGTGGAGAAAGCATCTACATAACTCCCAACTTTTCAAATGTGAAAAAGGGACACTTTAATTTTTACGGGTGTAAGTGGGGGTGGTGACCAGGGGCGGGCTGTTCTGAGAAATTTTAAGTGACTTGCTAATAACAATTTATGCAACTAAAATGTAATTTAAAACAAGAGCAATGTATCTTATTTAGACAAGCTGTTTTCTAAAAACCTTTATTGTAGTTTGACCCTATCCCTGTCAGGTCCCCTAGCCCTGCACTGCTCGTGGCGACCTTGCTTACCTCATCACCGCGAGCGACGTCATTTGTTCCCTGTCTCCAGACTGGCAGTGTGTCTGACCCTGCAAGCTCCAGGGCAGCTTCCTTATATGAGTACTGCACCCGATCATGTGACCCGGCACACAGTGATGACCTCAGAGACCACAAGGAAGGGAAGAAACAATCCCGACATTTCGGCGCGCTATGCTGTCCTGCAAAAGGATGGCTTATAACTGGTGGCATAGCATGCCTTAACGATCTGGCCTTCCCTCTGTCTGGGATACTTACCCTAAGCTCTGCTCTTGATTGGGGAACCTGCCTGACACCTCAGCCAATTCAGATAATCCGAGTCATATGAACGTGTTGATATGTATATCTATAAATTTCTTCTAAGTGTATTTTGATTTTAATACTGATATAATAAAACCTGTACATGAGAGGCATCATAATATTCGTGGGACTTCACAGCATTCAAATATAAACATAAACAAACATAAATTAATTACAAACATGAATTAAATTATGTTTCATATACAAATATTGATGTGAAATAAAAACCCTATTTCTCCTGAACAAAATTATATATAATAAGTGTGGGTGCACTTAATATGAAAGAGGTAAATGATGATTGAACAGACATATAGTGCAAATTCTAGGTTTTGTTTTGGTCTAGAACTTAAGCAATTGCCTCCTTCCTTAAGGGGTTTAAGACACAATACTGTGAGTATTATCGTTGCGGAGGTCTGATATACAATCGAGCTAGAAAACAGGGACATTACGATACAAAAGAGGGACAGGGAGATTTGGGTCCAAAATAGGGATGGTCCCTCCTAAAAAGAGACAGCTAGGTGATATGCATCAACATTAGAACTAACATGCATTCAATTAGCTGTCTGAGTACATTCAGAATGAACAAAAACAATGACTCTATAATGTGTATGTATGTATATTTATAACTTTTTATGGACCAAAATGTGTCACCTTGTCAACATCATAGTCTGATCTTAAAGTCCCTGTGTATGTTTTGAATGTTCTTATGTTACTTTGGTAGCTGCATGCAATTTTGCAATCATTCGTTGGGTGGGTTGAGTGAGAATGTTTCTGACACAGAATGTTACGAAGGCATTAACAGTTGTTGGCCCTTAAATTTTAACAACAGCAATAATAAAAATAATTATTAATAATATGCCCCTACCCAGGAATATTAAATAATATAATTCATCATAATAGCAAGAGTCAAGGCACAAAACTTGCTTTTGTATTGCTTTCTATTAAATATGACTGCTGACCCATAATCCATGTCACCACCGTTGCCCCCCAATAACACACCGGACACCTTCTTAGTAGATAAGGGCAACAGCTTTATTAAATGTATTACTTTTTACCATTATCCAAATCTGTCAGCTGTTGAGCGGTTGCCCAACAGACAGTTCCCCCAATCTTTTTCCATGAGCCTAAACAGCCTGCACTCCGCCATCAGCTCCCGTGCGGACTGTCATCTCCCCAAAGCGACTCTTTGTCTTAACCTTTTCTTTGCGGTGTCCAGGATACCGCCAAGCTGTGACAAAACAGAAAAACAAAGCCAGACACCAAACAACCAACAGAGTGGGTGGGTGGGAAAGTCAGTATTTTGCTGTCCCTTGTCTCTGCTGACTGGTGAGTCTCCTCCCCCGGCCTCTTACCAAACTGACAACTTTGCAACATTGTATATTTTTATCATCCAGCCCCTTATTCATGTGCAGCAGTCATGCTCCCCCTTTCTAAGTTGTCCGGGGGGAAACTTTTGGTCTGTTCTACAGAACTTAACGCACTTTATGATGTCCTTGTAGCAAAGGTTCATTAGTTTTAAATGTGATCGTTTATAATGACTAATCATGTGACATTAGGATTCATGCTTTCCCTTTTCAGCAAACTGGAGAATATCATAAATGTAATAATTATTTTAAAATGAATTTCGAATGCAGCCTCTTCTAAATTATTTGTGTCTGCATCATGTAATTCATTTTTATGCCTTTTTACCCATCGAGCTCCTTCTGTTGGAAGCAAAGTGAATCCCAATTTGGCAAACATGATTTGAAAGGCTTACACTCTGTGAGGGGTGTAAACGTTATCCAAAAGAGGTGTGAATTTGGAATCTTGAGTCTGTGGATCTGATCCAATCTCAAAATTACACTAGGCACCAATGTAAATCCCAGTGGTATAAAGATAGCAGCCTGGTTCAGGAAAGAGCAGACCAGATGACAGGATGGAAACTATAAATAATATAAACAGAACAATAAATTATACCATGACTCTTTAAAGCAAATCTTTATCGGGTGCACCCAAGAGCACTATACTGTTTCTTGCAATCAATGTCTATGTTTTTTCTGACTAATTGTTAGGATCGGCTGAAGCAGAGTTTTGCTCTCACGTAAAGGAAGTGATACGCTCCCTAAATCTTGCTTTAGGGTGTTTCACCTTAGACGACCTGTGGAATGGACGATAAAACAAACAAATAAGACAATAAAAGAGGACTTGCTAGGGTCACTGTGCAATTTTCTCTCTCTGCCTTTTTTACTTTAGTTTCTTGATGTTTCAGGATGTTAAACAAAATACAGACAAATATGAGCTTCCTACCTGCAATCTCTGTAGACTCATTGTTGGCCTGCAGGATTAAATAAACTCAGGATTGATGGAGCAAAGACATGATTAAGTAGTGAAAGAAGTTGTCATCGTGTGGGTGAACGCAACATACACGGAGAATTGCGTAGTGGAAACTTATTTAGGCTTGGAAGCAATAAATTATATAGGATTATTTCCAAGTATCTCAAAAGTAGTGTTTAATCTGTACACAGTTTTGACAATAAATACTAAATTTTTACTTCTTGGAAAAAAAAAATTGGAAAACAATAATCAAGAATGAGCCAATCGTTATTGATGTCCTGTGTAGGATTAGTTTATTTTGCTCTAAAATAGCTATCCACATAGGATTGACAACGACGGGATTAAAAAAACAACTTAAAAGATGTTGATGCACAGCTATGCGTGCAGAAAAAAATGCAGGAAAAATTGATTAAGTTTAGCGTATTTCAAAAAAGCCTGAAACCATTTATAACTGACTGTGATTGGGATCTTAAAAATTATTGGTTGTAAAGTATCACTCTGTGACTTTTAATTTTTAAACAAAATCAATCAGTTGTAATCCTTACTCTCTAACAGGGTTCTCCAAACTCTGGCCCTCCACATGCTTCTTAACTACGACTCCCATGTCTATTCAATTGAAAGAATCATGGGGGTTGTAGTTTAGCAACATCTGGAGGGCCAGAGTTTAAAGAACCCTGCTCTAAAAAGTAACAGTGAACCAGTTACAGTGAGGGAAAAAAGTATTTGATCCCCTGCTGATTTTGAATGTTAATGATCAGTCTATAATTTTAATGGTAGGTGTATTTTAACAGTGAGAGACAGAATAAGAAAATAAAAATCCAGAAAAACGCAGGTCAAAACAAATACCTACATGTTTGTTGTACCTTCATCCGCAGCTTTTATCCGCACATTTATTAAAGACTTCCTAGAGGGATATGCATTCTCCTATTCAAACTGACTGGTTAGTTTAAATTCCTTTTTTTTTTTTTAATTACAGGATTCAAAATTTTAATGTTGACACAAAAAATAAAATAAAATAAAAAAGATTACATTCTCCTGAAATCAATGTGTCCATGGCACACTGGTTGAAAATTACTTTTCTATCATATCTCCACTTATATGCCCATTTCTGAATTAAACAGATGCCTTTTTTTCTAGCATTTCCTAATAATAAATAAATCTTCCATTACCCTTCTTGATTTTGCAGCCATATCTACATTTTTATAGATCCATGACATCCTTCTTTAAAACTGGTGAACACAATGGTAACACAAATCTGCCCCCTCATTTTGAAACAGCATTAATTGTATTGAAAACAACATTAGTTAAATCTGGCAAAACAATATTAACTAAACATTCTAGCGCCAAACATCCTTTCATCTAACCAGCACCTCCACCTATATATCAGCAACTTTATTTCTTGGGGTGCCCTGTGGTCTCCCTTCTGTTTCAAATCTATCCAAGTGGTTAGCCAGCTAAAACTGCATGAATTCAGTGGCCTGAAATGAAAATGGATATTCTTTTAAATATATATATATTCTCATTTAAAAATAATAATTACCTAATCTTTTTTTATATATATCTATGAACAATGGACTTAGCATCTAGTAAGTCACTACTATTTTTATTGCTTTATTTGCAATTATCCAACATTTTCTATCCAATGGCACCTTTAGAAAAGCCAATGCAGCGACATGCTGGTATTAATCAAACGTTTGAGATTCTGAAAGGTGTATAGAAAATTGGTCCAATAGTGAAATGTATGAAACAGTTTTCAAACATTTCTTAAGGAAAAAATATGGGCTCTGCACGGATTGGAAATAATAAATAAGAGAAATCTCCAATTTTTCCGAGCCGTCTGATTCTGTTCTTCTACTCTGTTTCGGCAGCCGAGCTGACACTTTGAATCTTTAAAAGCAGTTCAGTGAAATAGATTTGTCAAAAATCCCAATTTTTTGCTTGCTTCGACAAGTCAGTTCGGAGGCCAAATTGTGAGAAAATTGCTCATCTCAATCACCTTAGAGCTGGTCGGAATGCTTTTTTGCCCAGTGGCATTTTGTTAAGTAATCGAAAGGAATTTTGTTCATTGGCAACTGTGTTTATTAAAAGCACTGTGCATTTCACTTGAACTTGGCAAGACCTTTCAGCTGAATGTAGAGATAGGGACCTAGCAGCGCAGTACACCTTCTGCGACATTTTGACTTTCAGCTGAACCTTCATATGAACTTTTCAGGAAAGCTGAGTTTCTGTATTTGTCTTTGATACACTTTTGTTATCTTATATTATTTTAATCTATTCCATGTCACTATTTAAAGCAAAAAAATGGAGGGAACACACCTCCACTAGCACCGCAGATCATACCCAGGTCAGGACGATAGACAGGTGACAGAAAAATGGATGCCGTTGTAATGCGTATTAAAAAGTTATTCCAAGCACCATAACCACTTCAGTGATTTGAAGTGGTCTTGGTGATTGGAGTCCATATTTGCAGCTTTTTCAGTTTAAAATGCTGCACATAAAAAGTTAAAGCTCTTTGCTGCTCCGGAAGCGTCATTAGCCAGCCATAACAAGAGTTCTATCCTGTCTAATGTCAATTCTGTGCCCAAAATGCCTCTGTCGTCAGTACGCATAGAATGCTAGCAACAGACAGCCAATGCTGGGTTCTTCCTGCCGAAGTCCTCACTGAAAGTAAGTTTTCACCTTATTTCTTGATTGTTTTTAAACTTGTAGTAAGGGTTACTCTAACCAAAAAACTGTATTTTTATTAAAAACCATTTACGATCTCAGTCTCATTGTGGCTTCAGTCTATAAATATGATAGATATGTACATGTTGAACTATTCATTTCCTGATCATAATTTACCATTCAAGGCCAATAAACCCAAACACATGATATTAACATCTTACCTCAATAACTACATAGAAAATAGGAATTATCTATAGTGATATTTAAACGATTTAGCACTGGAACAGTCTGCAAAAGCCATGGACACGTATAATTGACTTTGTTTAACAATAATCAATCACGCCATCATCACTTGACACAAATGATTGACTTGTATCACAATGATCAATCATACCATCAACATTCTACAATTGTAGGTTAACTTTAATGAACACTCCACAATTAGCACAGGCAACATTGCCAAAACAACATCTATTATAGGGCTTCTTAAACTTTTATATTGTGGACTTTGCTGGCTTTCTGTTTTTGTTTATTTATTTATTTATATATTTTTACAAATTTACCTTCTTACACCCCGCTGGCTGTCAATCAAACAACTGGTCCTATTACTTCCTGGTAGTTTAGTTCAGTGGAACTAAGTGTAAGAGGCAGGCAATTGCTCTGAGCAAAGACTGGGTGGGGTTAGAAGAGGAGGGCTTCTAAAGACTACAGACAGAGATCTGTAACTTTTGCAAACTGTTTTTAATTGTGAGAAAAATGCACAATGAAATGCATGCTTGCTTCCATTGGGAGTATGTCTACTAAAAAGTGATTTTTTTTATTTTGGCAACAGTCTTTGTGCTTACCCACGCTCATATAATATTACAATAAATAGTAGCAGTCGCATGACTTTTAGAATGTGGCATGGCACACATAGCAAATGTGCAGTTCAACATTTCAGCCCTGCAGGTAATAATGACCCTGTAGGGGCAAAACATTGACCCTACAGGTACACATCACATTGACTGTGTGTGTGATGTCTGGAGTTTGACTCAATAAATACTTTTCTGGAAGTCCTGTGACTGCTACATTCTATAATATAGCAAAGGACGGCTTGCACTCACAGTCTTTTGGAGATAAAAAATATTCCTTTATTAGAAGTTTTTCCATAAAATCATCATCGTTTCAGCCGTTGTTTGGGGCTTTCCTCGGGATCAACCATCAAAGTTGATGATTTTATGCAATAACTTCTAATAAAGGAATATTTTTTCTCTCCAAAAGAACATGAGTGCAAGCCATCCTTTACTATATCATATTTTTGGCTATGGCTCATTGTGCACCCGGCACTTAAATATTTGGGTCAGTCTGCGTGCAAGGAGTTAAGTGTTTATATATATATATATATATATATATATATATATAAATTCATTTATAAAATATTGTACCAGGAAAGATACATTGAGATTTTTCTCGTTTTCAAGTATGTCCTGGGTCCACAAATCATTGCATTGTTACATTAGGGTACAATAAAATACAAAAACAATATTAATACACAATAAATACAAATTTTAACATAGAACAGGTAGGAAATATATAATCAACCATGACAGGTGCATTCTGTTTTGAGGTATGTAGAGAGGGATCTCTTAAAGGACTTTAGGCTTAGGGAAGATTTTAAATTGTGCGGGAGGTTGTTCCACAATTGCGGCGCTCTGTAGGAGAAGAAGGATCGGGTTGCTTTCTTTTTGTATTGAGGTAGACTAAGTAAAGTGTTGGTACTGGATCGGAGGTTATAGGAAGTGGGAACAGCTGGGGAAAGCATTTTGTTCAGGTAGGGTGGGAGTTTCCCAGAAAAGCTCTTAAACACAAGGCTGGAAAGATGAAGGGTGCGTCTGGATTCCAGCGACAGACAGTTTAGTTCTTTTAGCATGTCACAATGGTGGGTCCTGTAATTACATTGTAGCACAAATCGTTAGAACGAATTATACAATGTGCTGAGTTTATTAATGTGGGATTGCGATGCAGATGCATATACTGCATCCCCATAATCAATGATTGGCATCAGCATTTGCTGTACAATCCTTTCCTTTACTGTAGGGCTTAGGGATTTGTTTCTGTACAGGGCACCTAGTTTTGGATAAAGTTTAGATACAAGCTTTTCTATGTGCAGGCCAAAAGATAGATTGGCCTAACATCATACCCAAGTATTTGAAAGAGTTGACTGCGGTTAGTATGCCATTTGAATTTGTTTTGATTGGTAGGTGGGAATTGTGTAATTTGTGTAATTTAGGTACTGTTCCAAAGATCATTGTGACAGTTTTGTCAGTGTTCAGGAAAAGTTTGTTTTTTGCAATCCACTTTTCTACCTCTGTAAACTGGTCTTGGAGCACAGCCTCAAGCTGCGGTAGATTGGATTTGCTTGCATAGATCACTGTGTCATCTGCGTACATTTGAAGATTTGCAGACATTAGGCAGATCATTTATAAATAATGTAAATAGTAGGGGGCCTAGAATGGAACCTTGGGGAACACCACACGTGACTGGGAGAGGGAGGGAGTCGCTGTCAGAAATGGACACATATTGCGAAAAATCCGATACAGACGATCGAAACCAGGTTAGTGAACGATCACCAATACCGGAGTTTTTGAGTTTGTGCAGTAGAATGTCATGGTCTACTGTGTCAAAGGTCTTAGCAAAATCAAGGAAAATAGCTCCAGTTATGTCTCCTTGTTCCATGCCAGTTCGGATGTCATTGCAAACTTTTAAGAGGGCAGTTGTAGTGGAGTGATTCTGGCGAAAACCCGATTGATCAGGGGTTAGATAGTTTGATTGTTGGTAGTACTCACATAGTTGCGTATGGACACATTTTTCTAAGATTTTTGACAATACCGTGAGCAATGATATTGGGCGATAGTTAGAAACCAAAGTAGTGTCACCACTTTTATGGATAGGCAATACTCTCGCAGTCTTCCAAAGTTTGGGTATGTATCCAGACACCAAGGATTCATTAATTAGAGTTGCGACGGGTTTAGCAATTGCCGGCGCACTGAGCTTCAACATCATTGCTGGGATTTGATCAGGTCCGGACTGGTTTTTCATTTTTAGATTATTAAGATGTTTTTTAATGACACTAACAGGTACAGGTCTAAAAATGAATGTGTCTATATTGGGCCTTTGCAAATTTAGTGGGACCTGATCCACATTTGTAGTTTCAGGATGCGTATCATTTATTAGCTTGGCAATCAGGGCAGTAGAGCATCTGACAAAATAATTGTTAAAGGCATTTGCTACATCTAAGGGAAGTTGCAGGGTTTGGTTATCCACTTTGGAGGGTTGGGAGTGGATTGGGGGAGTTTGTAGTTTATTTATGACTTTCCAAAAGTTTCTGGCGTTTGAGATGTTATTGTTCAGATTTTCATAGAAATATTGTGCCTTGACCAATTTTGTCTGTCTTGTGCATATATTTTGCCATTGTCTGTATGCACAGTGGTCATTCATAGAGCCAGTACGCTTAAACTTTGACCACAAATATATATATATACAAATCAATGGGAGTTTTGCACTCCAGCTCTACTCTAAGTTATGGCCCGGTGCTCAGCTGCACATAAATATAACCTCCAATAAGAAAGCCAGCACTCAAGGACTTCAACGTGAAAAGATATAGGCATTTAATCCAAGTGGTCAACGTTTCAGTTCACAGTTGATGTGTCCTGCGGAAAGTTCACAACTGTGAACTGAAACGTTGACCACTTGGATTAAATGCCTATATCTTTTCACGTTGAAGTCCTTGAGTGCTGGCTTTCTTTTTGGAGGATATATATATATATAGTGTTACAGTTATAGATTATGCACTTTAAAAAGAAAATTGCATTTTTACCCACCTCTCACTGTTACCCAGCCCTGGGCAATCTCCCTGTTGTAGGCATTTTTCCTCTTATGAGATCATACATCCATTTATGGCAAACTGTAAGCACTGTCAAACAAAAGGGACAGGATCAACTTATTAAGAAAAAGTGGTTTTGGTGCTTAGACTGTTCTTTTAACATACACATTACACGTCATAATATCAGAAAATGTTCTAAGGACAAGATTATGATGACTGTATAGATCAACATTATTCCTTAAAAGTTAAATAAAAAATCTTGACCTTTATGAATTAAGGATTTATGAATTAAGAGTTTTGGTCTACAACAGCATAATTGTACTTTCATTACTTTCCATGCCCTATATTATTAACTGGTAGCGTATGAAATTGCTACTTTTGATGATTGTTGCAATTTTCCCTGTCAAAGATGCTACGAAATAAAACATATCAGTGTATTGTGAGATTACAGTAGCTGCTACAATGTGCATACCTATTAATTAAGGTGTAGATATATAGATTTATTCAGAGCAAAACACATTCCCAAAGGCTTAGTCCGGAAATAGGGATG
Source organism: Pelobates cultripes (assembly GCA_933207985.1). Lineage (NCBI taxonomy): Eukaryota > Metazoa > Chordata > Amphibia > Anura > Pelobatidae > Pelobates > Pelobates cultripes. Next base: position 90,966,609 of record OW240921.1, on the reverse strand, counting down.
GGCTCAAATATTCAGTTTCTTAGTGATATAAAGTATCAACACAAAAACAAATTAGACCTCAGACCAAATAAATCAGAAGTCTCTTCACTTGCCTGATGACAATAAATTCAGCTTCAGCTGCTAAAAGAGACTCTAAGCTGCCAGAGCTGATAACTGGTACTGCAAACATTCCAGGAAGCCTGGCCACTCCGAAACATAGCTCCTATTCACATTGTCTGTAACCTGAGAGCTGCTCTCAAGAGCTGGGATTAGAGGAAATATTTTGGCTGTACCTGCCTGCTCAAAAAAAGACTGCAAGGATAATTCAGCCATGTATCATTACATGTCATGCAAATTGAATGACACTAACTTTAATGTATTAGAACTTGAGAAAGTGCATATGTATACACATGTGTATGCACATATATATAACTATCTATAACTATAACTATATGCATATATATATATATATATATATATACACACACACACACACACACAATATATATGTGTGTGTATGTATCAATATATCTCTATCTAAAAAGGTTATGGTGGGAAAAAAATTGTGATTGAAAACCCCTTCCACACGCAGTCTGTGGATAGTTACTACAATGTTAAACAAAAATCTGCACACCAGTCAGGTCATAAGACTTGATTTTCCCACAGAAATCACAAATCTTCAGTGATGTTACTACCGTGAAGGATTCTGGGTGGGCATATGCAAATTAGTTTAACAAAGAATCAAATTTTTGCCTTATTCCATTTTAAACATGGATTCCTTTGAGTCTGTGTTTGCTGTATACATCTGCTTGGAACACAATTTAGGAAAAGATTCAAAACCAGTGAACCACTCATGGACAGCTGTTTCATTGTTGATGCAAATCATCAGCATGAGGTTGGTTACTGGTTTGCTTATTGAGACTTGGTAGTGCTTGGGAAGCAAAAACCAAAAAGGTTATGGTGGGGAAAAATTGTGATTGAAAACCTTTTTGGTTTTTCCTTCCCAAGCACTAGCAAGCCTCAATAAGCAAACCAGTAACCAACCTCATGCTGATGATTTGCATTAACAATGAAACAGCTGTCCATAAGTGGTTCATGAGTAGGACCTGCCAAAGATGGGGAACATTGACGTTGTGGCAGGCTTATGCAATGTATGATCATATAATGTAACTAAATAAGTTTTGTGAATTTAGCTGTATATTCTGTGGTGTGGTCCTTGTCCAGTTTTTTGTAGTAGTTTACATCGGACAACTGTTTGTTCCTTTCTATAATGTAGTCTAGGGTGTTCATGACAACTACTGATCCACCCTTGTCAGCCGGCTTAATGATGATCCCTCCTCTTCTCTAACTGCAGTTGTTTTAAGTGTTAAACTCTATCAGATTGATCAGTATTGCTTCAGACCGGAAAAAGAGAAGAGAGGACATCTCTCGAAAGCTTGTCTTTGAAATATTATGTTAGTCCAATAAAAAAGGTATCATTGCATAATGCAATACTCTGGTATTTTGGCATCTTGTCTCCTGGACTAATACAGCTAATCCAATATACACTATTGATGTACATATATACAGTATCTCACAAAAGTGAGTACACCCCTCACATTTTTTGTAAATATTTTATTATATCTTTTTATGTGACAACACTGAAGAAATGACACTCTGCTACAATGTAAAGTAGTAAGTGTACAGCCTGTATAACAGTGTACATTTGCTGTCCCCTCAAAATAACTCAACACACAGCCATTAATGTCTAAACCGTTGGTAAAAAAAAGCGAGTACTGTCACATGAAAAGATATAATAAAATATTTACAAAAATGTGAGGGGTGTACTTACTTTTGTGAGATACTGTATATATGGCCTTCCACGTCAATCCTTAGTAAATCGTGTACTCACAAGTGTTTTAATATCAATAGGGGAAATTTATTTAAACTCTCGGATCTAAAAGGGGTATGAGAAAAAATGTGATATAAAATACATAGCCGTGCAGTATGCTATGGGAAAATAATGTCAAACAGGGATTCTGATAGAGGTATGAGAGAGGTTTTATGATTTGTCAAAAATCACTCAGCGTCTTCATTTTTTTATACTATATACAGCACTGTGATGTATCACATGAGTATTTCAGAGAAACATCAGTAAAGTGTCACTCAAAGCAAACACCAGTGTTTTTATAAAACATTGGATTTGGTTAGAGTAACATTTGCTGTGCTCTTCTTCCCCAAACAAAACCAAAACACAAATAAATAAAGCTAAAACTCACTTTGATCCAATACCAAGGCCAAGTTCTCCCTGTAGCTTAATCATTCAATGCTGATGTCACTAGCATGTCCAATGGAAAGGGGAGGTCGGGGAGGGTGGGCTGAGGGGAGGACCGGGGCGGCATGAGGGCTGCAACAAGAATTGCACATGATTCACATCACCGTTCCAGTGGAACTCGCTTCCCTCCTCCATTAGATGCTCACCCAGTCTCCACTCCTTCAAAAAATCGTTAAAAACCCACTTCTTCATAGAAACATAGAAACATAGAAACATAGAATGTGACGGCAGATAAGAACCATTCGGCCCATCTAGTCTGCCCAATTTTCTAAAAACTTTCATTAGTCCCTAGCCTTATCTTATAGTTAGGATAGCCTTATGCCTATCCCATGCATGCTTAAACTCCTTACTGTGTTAACCTCTACCACTTCAGCTGGAAGGCTATTCCATGCATCCACTACCCTCTCAGTAAAGTAATACTTCCTGATATTATTTTTAAACCTTTTGTCCCTCTAATTTAAGACTATGTCCTCTTGTTGTGGTAGTTTTTCTTCTTTTAAATATAGTCTCCTCCTTTACTGTGTTGATTCCTTTATATATTTAAATGTTTCTATCATATCCCCCCTGTCTCGTCTTTCCTCCAAGCTATACATGTTAAGATCCTTTAACCTTTCCTGGTAAGTTTTATCCCGCAATCCATGAACCAGTTTAGCCCTTCTCTGAACCCTCTCTAAGGTATCAATATCCTTCTGAAGATACGGTCTCCAGTACTGTGTACAATACTCCAAGTGAGGTCTCACCAGTGTTCTGTACAATGGCATGAGCACTTCCTCTTTCTACTGCTAATACCTCTCCCTATACAACCAAGCATTCTGCTAGCATTTCCTGCTGCTCTATTACATTGTCTGCCTACCTTAAGTCATCAGAAATAATCACCCCTAAATCCCTTTCCTCATATGTTGAGGTTAGAACTCTATCAAATATTCTGTACTCTGCCCTTGGGTTTTTACGTCCAAGATGCATTATCTTGCACTTATCCACATTAAATGTCAGTTGCCACAATTCTGACCATTTTTCTAGTTTACCTAAATCATTTGTCATTTGGCTTATCCCTCCTGGAACATCAACCCTGTTACATATCTTAGTATCATCAGCAAAAAGACATACCTTACCATCAAGACCTTCTGCAATATCACTAATAAAAGCGCATCAATTAAACTGTTAATAGTTCCTGACTGATTCCTCTTCTGCAACTGTCACTGGTCTAATACTATCCTTACCTTTTGTGTCATTTTACCCCACTCCCTCTAGCATGTAAGCTCATTGAGCAGGGCCCTCAACCCATCTGTTCCTGTGTGTCCAACTTGTCTGGTTACAACTACATGTCTGTTCGTCCACTCATTGTAAAGCGCTGCGGAATTTGATGGCGCTCTATAAATATCATAATAATAATAATAATACTAATAATTTATTAATTTAAATGAATTTACTGTCAGATTTGAACAATTTGTTTTTAATATCATAGTGCACCCATAGTAAGTTATCATATCTCAAGTGTTACTAAATTAATTTGTAAATATCTATGTCCTAATTATGTATCTTGCTGTAAGTATATTGCTGTACCAAGGCAGTAACATGAAAATGAGAGAAATCTCAGAGATTTATTCCTGGCAAGACGCTTTCTTAGTAAATAATTATAATTAATTATACACAGTGCGATTCATTGGGATAACTGGCACAGGATTAATGTTTTACATTCTCTCATGTTGTCTATGAGGATACCTCTGAGAGTTGGAAGACTGTACAAGTTCACATATTAATTTCAGAGTTATGACATCACAGAGATTGTACAAACCAAACACGGAAAACACAATCTTGAACCTGCATAAGAGTGAAGTAACTGAAGGCACCATAAAGTTATATAAAATACATTAAAATAATTGGACATGAAAAAATTAAAAATTATGAATTATTTTAGTGCAGCTTTTTTTTTCCAAATGTAATCAAACTGACTCTGAAACATCACACTGCTTGTAGATAAATATACTATGTACACACAAACAAATCTTGCCAAGGCTCACGATTTCTCTGGCAAATTCACAAGTAAGCTATCCAATTAAAATGTGGAAATTAGTCAAAAAAATCCTTAAAACTTCCCAAACTACTCGCAACCCAAAACTTTAAAAGTGTACAACTCACGCTGTAAAAATCATTCAATACCTGCTTTATTGTGTAAGCCACCAAACCTATCAGTAAATTAAAAAACGAGGAGTAAATTGAAATACTCCAGATTTCGTACGTTTCACGAATGTGAGAAATTAAATGTTATCTTGGTTTCCACTCATTACATAACCGAGCATCTCCAGAATGTAGAAATAAAATCACAATCTGGATTAATTAAGTGAGGATGTACTAGGACATGCTTGCTTACCAGCAATTTGTACATCCTATTACATCCTTAAATAATTAATCTTTGGCTATCTAAACTCTGGAAGAGAAAGGATAGTCATCAACATCAATAAAGTTGGCAAGCCTGACTACAACAACATGTGGCATACAGGTCTGAAGTAAGTAAAAGGATTAAAAGAGAAAAAAAGCACAGAAACATATTTTCTCATCCCATGTAGGTGGCTGGTTTTAATACATCCTTAACTCCTTAATGACAGCGGACATACTAGGTGCGTCCGACAAAAAATGGTCCTTAAGGACCACGGACATTCCTATTATGTCCTGGGCTCAACTTTTACTTTCCCAATCGCCGATTGGTGTTGCTCGCAGTCTGGGGGGACTGCCTGACAGCCCCGACAGTCCCCCCTCTGCAAATTAGGCCCCGGAGGGCCATGTGACCCCTCTGAAAGCGCGATCATATGGCTGCAATAGGCATCCATAGTGCTGCCTGCAGGGGGACTGCCTGGGCTGTCAGGCAGTCTCCCTGCATTTGTGAAATTAAAAAAATAATATTAATAAAAATATAAATATATAAAAATATATATGAATGCATAAATATGAGATATATATACATATTATATTTATATATAATATGTATACATATCATATATATATAATGTCGTACGAAGTGTATTTTTATATTAATATATACATATATTAACATAAAAATACACGTATAATTAAATTACACACGTATATATATATACAACAGATAATAACTATATATAAGACCGGAGAGTGCATCCTTTGTATCTATATACTATATATTATTTCAGCGTGGGATTGCACCAGGGCATTGGACTTCACAGTATACCAGCAAGGGTGAGTGCCATTATATATATATATATATATATATATATATATATATATATAATAAAATATAAGTAATAAGCAAATAAAAATAAATAAAAAATGTTTAAAAAATAATTTAAATTATATATATATATATGTAATTTTATTCTAACTGTATTTTGATATTAATATCTAGATATATTTATATCAAAATACACTTAGAATGAAATTATATATATAATCTATGTATATATAAATAAATAAAATAATAATATGAAATATATATATATATATATCCATATACATAATTAGATAATCTCATAAATATACACGGAGACTTCAAATATATAAATATGTATATATATTTAAATTTTCCATGCATATTTATGTAATATTTTTACATAATTAAATAATGTTATTGATTGCAATTTGAGGGAACTGCCTGACAACCCAGGCCAAATGTCCAGAGAATTTAATTTGCTAGCATTGTATTTAACCCTGTAACTTTCCATGACACCCTTAAACCTGTACAAGGGGAGGGGGGGGGGTTCTGTTTTACTCTGGAGACTTCGCTGAACACAAATATTAGTGTTTCAAAACAGTAAAACATATCACAGCAATGATATTGTTAGTGAAAGTGAAGTTTTTTTGATTGTGTTGCACACAAACAGCACTATACTGATGATATAATTGTTGTGATACGTTTTACTGTTTTGAAACACTAATATTTGTGTTCAGCGAAGTCTCCCGAGTATAATGTACACCCCATGTACAGGTTTTATAGTGTTTTTGAAAGTTACAGGGTCAAATATAAAGCTTGATTTTCAGTTTTTTCACATTGAAATTTGCCAGATTGGTTAGGTTGTCTTTAAAGGACCACTATAGTGCCAGGAAAACATACTCGTTTTCCTGGCAATATAGTGCCCTGAAGGTGCCCCCACCCTCAGGGACCCCCTCCCGCCCGGCTCTGGAAGGGGGAAAGGGTTAAAAACTTACCTTTTTCCAGCGCTGGGCTCCCCGCCCAGCGCTGGAAAAAGGTAAGTTTTTAACCCTTTCCCCCTTCCAGAGCTCTCCTTCTCTCTTCCTCCATTCCTCCTCCTGGGCTGAATGCGCACGCGCGGCAAGAGCTGCGCGCGCATTCAGCCCGTCGCATTGAAAAGCATTTACAATGCTTTCCTATGGACGCTTGCGTGCTCTCACTGTGAAAATCACAGTGAGAAGCACGCAAGCGCCTCTAGTGGCTGTCAATGAGACAGCCACTAGAGGGAATAGGGGGAAGGCTTAACTCATTCATAAACATAGCAGTTTCTCTGAAACTGCTATGTTTATGAAAAAATGGGTTAACCCTAGAAGGACCTGGCACCCAGACCACTTCATTAAGCTGAAGTGGTCTGGGTGCCTAGAGTGGTCCTTTAAGAGCGCATGGAAGCCCAGGAATGAGAATTACCCCTTGATGGCATACCATTTGCAAAAGCAACATTTAAGGGAGTGTGTATATGGTTTGCACCTAGTTATTTAAATATAATTGTGTCTCTCCATGTGAATTTTGTTTTTGAACAGTTTATTTTAGTAGCCACTTAGTCACAAACACTGGCCAAATTTAGCGTTCATAATAGTTTTTTACATTTTTAACACACAAACAAATATAAATACTAAATTTGGCCAGTGTTTATGACTAAGTGGCTACCAAAAAAGACTGGACATACCCCATATTGCATACCCTGAGTTGTCTAATTTTAAAAAATATGTACATGTGAGGTGTGATTCAGAGATTTATGACAGATAACAGTGTTACAATCAGGGCCGGACAGGGAAAAAAATTCAGCCCGGGCATTTTTCAATCACAGCATCCCCCTGAGAAGTGTGGCAAGAGAGTGTGTGTTTTGTCATCACTAATGACAAGCACGCCCCCTCTCAAAGTGAGCATGTTGGTTCATTGCGCAGAGCCCTGCTGAAGAGCTCTAGCATTAGAAAAAGGCCCTGTATTTGTTCTGCACAGCGCAAGCAAATTTAATAACACGCTTGCGCTGTGTTTGCTTTTAGCTTGTCTCCTGTAAGTGGGATCTCATAAGTGGGATACCAGAGGACAAAAAGGCCAGGAAAACGTATCGTGCATGTGTTTGGAGCCTGCTTGTGGGATTTCATGTGTGTAGAGTGAGTTGATTGTGGTGTGGTATTGTGTAAATTGGTCAATTTCATTCATGTTTGTGGTGTAATATGTGTTGCTAGGGGCTGTAGAGAGAGTGTGTATGGGGGCATAGTGTGTACAGGGGATATAGCGAGTGTGTGCATATGGGCTGTAGTGTGTGTGTGTGTGTGTATAGGTGACATAGTGTATGTAGGGGTTGTAGAGAGTGTTTGTTTAGAGAATGTAGTATGTGTTTGCATACAAGGAATATAGTGTGTGCATAGGGGATCCAGAGTTTGTATGTCAGGAATGTAGTGTGTGTGTAGGTGGTGCAGTTAGTGTATAAAGGACCTAGAGTGTGTATAGGAGATCGTGTGTGTGTATGTGTGTAGAGGATTCAGAGTGTATACAGGGATCTAGTGTGTGTATGTGTGTAGATTAGATGATCCAGAGTTGGGTAAATGAGCGAGTATCTGGAGCGTAATGTGTGTAGTGGTGCAGCGTGAGGGGTGCTGTAGTATATATATATATATATATGTATATATATATATATATATATATATATATATATATATGTGTGTTTGGACGTATTGTATGTGTGAGGGGCGCAGTGTGTTGGGTGTGTTGTGTATGTAAGGGTGTTCTTATCTGCCATCACATTCTATGTTTCTAATTTTCTTTGTCTGTTAACTCACTGAGGGTTATTTTTATATATTATATATGTGTGTGTGTGAGGGTGTTGTGTGTGTGAGGGTGCTGTGCGTGTGTGAGGGTGCTGTGCGTGAGGGTGCTGTGTGTGTGTGGGTGTTGTGTGTGTGTGGGTGCTGTGTGTGTCTGAGGGTGCTGTGTGTGTGTGTGGTTGTGAGGGTGCTATATGTGTGTGTGTGTGTGAGGGTGCTGTGTGTGTGTGTGAGGGTGCTGTGTGCGTCTGAGGGTGCTGTGTGTGTGTGAGGGTGCTGTGTGTCAGGGTGGCGGTCCGGTGCCCGGGACCCAGACACTGTTCGGGCGGCGGTGCAAGAACCGGGACCCAGTATGCCTGATGGGAAGTTAGAAGTCTTCAGCGTGAAAGTGGATAAGTAGGTCCTGGTGCAGGGTAACCGCACACCGCCTGGTGTTGAGCACCAGCGTTTGTGCGGCCACATACCAAGACCCTGTAGCAGCTTAGTGGAAGCCAGAGCAGACATATGCTGAGATGTATCCAGTACTAGAAACAAGATAAGGCTAGATAGACACCAAACAAGAAAACAAGACAGAACTAGTAGAACCCAGAACCAGAGAAAGATAGGAAGCTAAACCCAGAACATGTACACAATACATAACGGAACATTAACTAAACAGGGGCAGGACAGGACTGTACATGGACTGGGATTACAAAATAAAACAAGACAAGATATAATAGGCAAAACAAGAGGAGACATAACTAAGCACTATATATGAAACGTATGGGGATTTAGTTACATTATATGATCATACATTGCATAAACCTGCCACAACGCCAATGTACCCCATATTCGCCAGGTCCTACACTGCCTAATGTTCGCTAAAAGAACCATACTAAACCACAATAGCACTTACCTGCAAGAAAGGGCAGAGACTTGAAACACTGCTGCCGGTCCAGACTGAAACAAAAGGAAAATGGAAAACAAACGGGTGTGGAAACACAAAACAAACATTTAAATGAAACCTGGAGACTGGGAATCCAGGGACGGAATATGGAATGAACCCAGAAACCCAGCATAAAGAAAACCAGACACAGAATAGAAAACGAGAAAACCAAGAAAAACTAAACAAGAATATTAAAAAGAGTACTGGATACCAGAAGCCAAGTCAGACATCAGAACAGGGCAGAGCAGATCCTTACACTGTGTATGCGTGAGGGTGCTGTGCATGTCTGAGGGTGCTGTGCATGTCTGAGGATGCTGTGTGTGTGTGAGGGTGCTGTGTGTCTGAGGGTGCTGTGTGTGTGAGGGTTCTGTGTGTCTGAGGGTGCTGTGTGTGTGAGGGTTCTATGTGTCTGAGGGTTCTGTGTGTGTGAGGGTGCTGTGTGTTAGAGTGTGCTGTATGTGTGAGTGTGCTGTTAGTGTGAGTGTGCTGTGTGTGAGGGTGCTGTGTGTGTGAGGGTGCTATGTGTGTATGAGGGTGTTGTGTGTGTGAGGGTGATGTGTGTGTGTGTGTGTGTGTGTGTGAATATGTTTGGAAGGATTGTGTGTGTTGGTGGGGCAGATTTAAATATATATATATTAAATGTGTATTTTTTAAAATAAAAACAAACAAAAAAACTTTGTATCCCCCCCTCCCTCTTACCTTTAGCCTGGGACTGGGGACCTTGCTGTTATCCCTGGTGGTCCTAGTGGTGAGTGGTAACCGCGGCAATGCTCCGATCTTGCGAGAGGAACCCGGCGGAGCTGCAAGTAAGAGCTCCACCGTTTCCTCCCTCCCTCCCCCACCGGCGGCCGCATGTAACTGCTTGTGGGCCGGTGGGGGAGATCTTGGATAGTGTCGACCCTGCATGGACCGGCTGGGGAGATCCTGTGATCTCCCCTGCCGGCCTCGGCCCACGGCCATTGCGTCCCACCGGGCATTTGCCTGATGGCCAGTCCGGGCCTGGTTACAATGTCACTATTGATACATTTTAAAAATATATATTTTGAGACAGCAATGTCCTACTTGTACTTATAGCCCTATAACTTGCAAAAAAAAAAAAAGCTAAGAACATGTTAACATTGGGTATTTCTAAACTCATAACAAAATTTTAAAACTATTTAGCACGGGTGTTTTTTGGCGGTTATAGATGCGTAACAGATTTTGGGGGTCAAAGTTAGTAAAAGTGTTTTTTTTTTCATCTGTTCATCATATTTTATAATTTAAAAAAATATTATATAATAATGGTATCTTTAGAATGACCATTTAATGGCGAGAAAAACTGTATATGATATGTGTGGATACAGTAAATGAGTAAGAGGAAAATTACAGCACAAACACACAAACACTGCAGAAATGTAAAAACTGCCCTGGTCCTTAACGGTAAGAAAATCGAAAAACGGTCTGGTCACTAAAGGGTTAAAGGGACATGACACTATAGGCACCCAGACCACTTCCGCTCATTAAAATGGACTGGGTGCAATATCTCATGTCCTTTAACCCTACAGTGGTAATTATTGCAGTTTCTAAGAAACTGCAATAATTACCTTGCAGGGTTAACTCCTCCTCTAGTAGCTGTCTACCAGACAGCCACTAGAGGAAGTTCCGACTGCTTAGAAGACTTTTGGTCGTCTAAATGATACTGGAGGTCCTCACGCTATGCATGAGGACTTCCAGCGTCACCGGAATCCCCATAGGAAAGCCTTGATTAGTGGTTTCCTATGAGCAAAACCAAAATGAGAGCGCAGCCATTCCCATGCATGCAAATTAGGTCTCCCCCGCCGGCTGATGTCAGCAGGGGAGGAATTTGGACGGAGCCTGACCCAGGCGCTGGATTCAGGTAAGGCTGGAGGCGCGAGTTAGAGGGGCACTGTAGGATTCTTTAGTGGCACCAAACGGCTTTGTTTTCCTAGCACTATAGAATCCCTTTAAGATGTGAACTGTAACTTATAAAACACCCAGGGTAAAGATCTCACAATACCTGCAAGACTAATGTAGTACCTACAGCAGCATGGTTGAAATACTCTTCGCCAGGTATCTGCTATGACAGAGATGCTCAAGCATTGCACCATTTATTGATGCTCATGTCAAGGAGCAATTTCCTCTCTTACCAGAACAGTCAATTCGGTGAAAACACACAAGGACAATCTGATATCAATATAATAACACAAGATGACGAGATTATCAGTCTTGCTAATTAAGACTTTGCCTCCCCAGTTTAGATGTGTTGTAGGGTTTGGTACCTTTCAGAATGTTTCAAATTGCTTTCTTGGTTAAGACTCTTCTTCTTATTGTTATCCCGTATTCTGTTATCCTGACTCAGTTAGTTTGTTATTTTTCTGGTATCCCTGATCTCGACTCTGTTTCTGATAATTATTATAATCCGCTTTGACATTCTTAGGACCAGTAAGAAGATTGCAGTCGTATTCTTTAGCTTTCTTTCTGTCTGGTAGCTAACTGTTCAATGCTAGTGTGCAAGATTAATTGTTAAAAAAAAACAAGCTGGAGTCAAAAAAACAAAAAGTGAAAACAAAACAGTTAACATAATAACCTCAACCTGGAATCAAGACAATGCTTGAGGCAACTCAAGTAGTATTTTCCTTTAAAAATTCTAAAAATGTTTCAATATGCAGTTGTTTAGAAAGCATAAACTCTCTAACTTTCATTTCTAACTTCAATTTGTTTTTATTCAACTGGATCCATTAACCTTTATTTTGCAAAGACCTTTGATACAACTGACAATGGAATCCTGCTAGCTATAGTCAAAAACTCTAGTGTTTTTAGCATTTTTAAACAGAAACCAATTTGTGCCGACTGTCAATACTCAGAATTATATGTGATATTCCAAAGGTTCGCCTTTCCTCTCATTCTCTCCTTATATTTGTTTTAGTGGCCTTACTGGTATGCAATTTATTCAAGCAAACCATACTACCACAACAGGTTGGATAACATGCCTCAGTCAATATGGGAATTAGTATCCTCACAGCATGTATGCTATGAACCAATTTACCTCAGAACAATGTAATGTTACTAGATATCTTTTTGTGGTATTCAACTTACAGTTCAACAATAAAGTATCTTAAGATAACAAGAGTTGTTTTTTTAGCAGAGTTGTGATTGATCCTGGTGTCATATTAACAAAATAAATTAAGAAAATAAATAAGAGAAGCGGAACCTCAGGAGAATAGGAACGGTGTGATTATCTGACTTTATTAGGTTGGTCAGGTGGTCCCGTTTGGTGGACGGCCATGTAAATTATTCTCGATCCAATGAAATCCATTGCAATTCTTGTCAATCCACCATGCCATAGGTGATTTCTTGGCTAGGAAATAGCAAAGGAAGGATAGGGAAGTGGGAAGTGTATGGGGAAGACTATTTACATAAAGCCTGAGAGGACTCAGGCTAGAGAAGTGAGGTTATGTGAAAGAAAAATGGATAGAAGACTAAGAGAGGTGGAGATGGTTCCCTCCAGATAGAAAAGGGGAAAATAGGTAAAGGGGAATGTTACACGAGAGTGCTCGCACTTGTTATTCTTGTCTTGTTCTTTGGAAAGCAAAGTCTAATTGCATCATTGAATGTCATTCATTCACCCAAGGGCTTTTCTTGGCAATTTCTTCTACCATACATAACCTTACCATGCAATTAATTTGCTGAAAACATTACAAATATACCTGCACATCTCCAGGGTCATGATAGGGAGCTAGGAATTACTTACTTTTTTGGCTACTTGTTGTCACCCTTTAAGGCAGGGGTGGGGAACCTTCAGCCCTCCAGATGTTTTGGACTACATCTCCCATAATGCTCTTACAGCCATAATGCTGGCAAAGCATCAAGGAAGATGTAGTCCAAAACATCTGGAGGGTCGAAGGTTCCCCACCCCTGCCTTAAGCAATGAAGCTGGATAGGCATTGGCACTGTTACTTCCTAAAGGGATAAGGTATTCAAAGCATTCTTCATATAATAGAGGGGTCTAGGTTTTGTTAGAAGTATAGACGGCTATGCAAAACCACCCAATTTATTAATTTGCCAAATCCTACCTCACAAGGGATGTGGAATTGGAAGGACATCCAGGAAATCCAAGAATGTTAAAGCGTCCTTATCATCTGTCAAAAGAGGGTGCAAAGTGCATTATTCATTTACTCTCACTGTATCTAACATGGGGTGTCAGAACAGAAGGTAATATTTTACAGATCCTCTTACCAGTGGCGTACATGCCGCGACCAGGTGCCCGCTGCCATATGTTGTGGCACCGTCCCGTGCGGCAAGCCACCGAGGCCACATGTTCAAGGGGCCACTGGGTGGCCCATGCTGTTAGGGCCACCCAATAGAGATGAATTTCCAGGGGGCCCCCGTCAGCGCTGCAGTGCTTTAACAGCGCGACTGGGCCCCCTGTGATGACATCACAGCTGGGAGAAAGTAACTACTCATTACTCCTCCCAGCTATCAGCGAGACTCGGCGCGGGAGGAAGGAGAGAGAGTCAGAGTGGGAACTCTGACTACCACCAGCCTGAACCACCACTGGACCCCAGGGAAAGTCACACTCCTGCACCTAAAAGGTAGGAAACATGAGGGTGACCTAAACATTTTGTATATGTGTGTTTTTCTTTGTATGTATATGTTTGTGTGTCTGTGTGTGTGTGTGTGTATGTGTGTGTGTGTGTATGTGTGTGTGTCAGTGTGTGTGTGTCTGTCTGTGTTTGTCTCTGTGTGTGTGTCTGTCTGTGTCTGTATGTATGTGTGTCTGTATGTGTGTATGTGTCTGTATGTGTGTGTGTCAGTGTGCGTGTGTCTCCGTATGTCAATGTGTGTCTCTGTATGTCTGTGTGTGTCTGTCTGTATGTATGTGTCTGTCTGTATGTATGTGTGCCTATCTGTATGTATGTGTCTTTGTATGTATGTGTCTTGTGTGTGTGTGTGTGTGTGTATGTGTCTCTGTATGTGTCTGTCTGTATGTATGTGTCTGTATGTATATGTGTATGTATATGTCTCTGTGTGTATGTATGTGTGTCTGTATGTATGTGTCTGTGTCTGTCTGTCTGTCGGAGGGGCTGGGGGCCCATGGATCAGTTTCGCACCGGTGCCCCATGGATTGTGTGTACGCCATTGCCCCTTACAATGAATATTGAGGTCCCACCAGCTCAATTTTGAGCAAATAATATAGATATATAATGTTATAGTTGTAACATCATACATTTTTTTCAAACAGAAGAAAAATATAAAACCTATCCAATTATTCTATATTGAGAGCTACATCATGTATTCCTCTTTGCTTTTGGTACGTGGGTATTGTTGGCATGACATTTAGAATACACCGGGCACAAGCATGTCCAGCTTAGTAAATTCTTAGATCCTGCTTAATTATGGATTTCACCTTGATCACACAAGTTATGGATGTTGCTCTGGGTCCTGCCCCCCATCCCCACCTCCAGCTGCACTCCCTCTTCAAACTGAGCTACAATGTCTATATATGTGTCACGGAAGGGTTAATGTTATTGGTTATACTAAGGGCTGCTTAAGGCACCTGCACTATAAGTGAACGTGGCACTTGATACAGATATCTCTTATGTTCACTATACTTTCCATATAGTGTGATGCTGCCTCTCCTGGCAATATAGGGGTTAAGTAGTATGCTTTAATCTTTTGATGGCAGGATTTTCTGGTTCAGATTTAGACATTTAAATATTTACTCTCAAACAAAATGACATTTTTCTGTATACCAGCCAAATTTGTATAGAATTAGCCAGATCCTTAGTCTTCCAGTTGCACTTTGCACATGCTCTTAGTGAAGAATGTTACCTGCAGGGTTTTTTCAACAGTAAGGATTCAGACATGTCACAGCAAAGAAAGAAGGAGCTTTAGTTCAAACAAAAACAAATGTAAATGGAGACCTTGGCATGTTTAACCCCTCTAGTGCGTCTCCAACTGACGGATACATTTTATTTCTGCAACTTTAATTTAACGTAAACATGTTTTCCAGTCAAGGAATTCACTAACGTTTAAAAAATAATTCTGAAATTTAGCTATACATAACTCTAGCGGTACAAACCCTAAATTATATTTTGGGTGGGAAGTGCCTTGGGGTTTATTCACTAAACAATGTATTGTAGTGAATTGTCAGAGGTGTTACAATATTTAAGCCATAGCAGCTGAGTTGCAGAATATCTGGGGACTGCAGTAATATACATTCTAAGTAGGACCTAGACACAGGATTATATTTGGCTTAGTAAAGATCACAATATTTTTCTTATTTTTATAAAATCTATTTTCTCTCCCTTTTTTATACAGTATATACACACTAGAAGTGTTTAGTGAAACTAAATACATTATCAACTAAATATTTCAGTTATTTTTTCTCAGTGTATCAAAGTGATCATGACAAAAGTGACTTGGTATCACTCTGAACAATCTGAGCACCATAACCACTAAAATGGGTTTAAGAGGTTATGGTGCCAGGTGTCTCCTGGCACCCCCTCTATCCATTGTAAGGAGTCAAATTGTTCCAGTGAGAACCAAAATTTATTTTCTCTGAGCCAGTAGTGCCGGGCTTATCTCAGCCACTAAGTCCAGGGCTTAGCTCCAGAGAGCTAATGGAAGTTCCTAAGCAGGAGCCTTTGGCTCTCACTAAGATGTAGTGGTGTTGGGGAGCAGCACCCAGCAAATCCTAGGTAAGAAGTCAAACCATTCTAAAATGGTTGTGGGAAGGAGCACCACTGCTTGGAGTGTTTCTTTAAAGATATTTAGTTCTTTAGTGATGTAAACTGTTTCAGTCAACCATATGTTTGCTGTAAGGCTGTAACTGTAAATTGGCATATGTACAGCCATTGGTCTTTCTTCAGAACTTAACATGTATTTAAAAGTTCTGGGAGTGTAGAGCCCCCAAATGGGTACAAAGCAGGGTTAATTGGGCCTCTGCTTGGTCAGGAGTGGTAGACATGCATTGTTCGTGCATGGGAGGGACCTCCACTTACCTTTAAGATGCAATTCTGCTTCCTGTTTTCTTTCTGCGCTCTCATGAGGTTCTCCATCCCTCCTTTCTTCTTTGTCTGTTTGTTTGGATTTTGTTTGTGTGCTAGCAGTGCAGAGTTTTGTATTTGCCCTGCTTTTGTGGGGGTGGTAGGAGCCAACAGCTGGGCTTGTTTAGTCAAACTTGCCTTGTAAGTCCTAGGCTGTTTATGAAGGACCTCCCCTGTGAGCCTGTTAAAGGACCACTATAGTGCCAGGAAAACATACTCGTTTTCCTGGCACTATAGTGCCCTGAGGGTGCCCCCACCCTCAGGGTCCCCCTCCCACCGGGCTGGATGGCAAGGAAAGGGGTTAAACGTACCTTTTTTCCAGCGCCGGGCGGGGAGCTCTCCTCCTCCTCTCCGTCTCAGCCAGTCCGCATTCAGCCAGTCTCATAGGAAAGCATTCATAATGCTTTCCTATGGACGCTGGCGTCTTCTCACTGTGATTTTCACAGTGAGAAGCACGCAAACGCCTCTAGCGGCTGTCAATGAGACAGCCACTAGAGGCTTTAGAGGCTGGATTAACCCATTTATAAACATAGCAGTTTCTCTGAAACTGCTATGTTTATTTAAAAAAAAAGGGTTAATCCTAGAGGGACCTGGCACCCAGACCACTTCATTAAGCTGAAGTGGTCTGGGTGCCTAGAGTGGTCCTTTAATTATTTCGGTTTGGCCGATCATAGGCCCTCCTGGGCTGGAGTGTTTCTAATTTACCCTCGACCTCAGGAGGCTTTGCACACAGTAGCAGAGATGGTGAATGGGTGTGACAGCAGTAAGGTAGCTGGGCTTTACCCCCCCTTCGTTCAGTGGCCTGACTGGGGTGTCTGCCTGCAACTCCTTGGTGGAGCTAGATTGGCTGAAGATCTCCCTTGCTGTCCTTTATGCCTCTGCTTGGGCAGGGCAATGTGTGCTTCGCTCAGGATTTGAGTTGAGCCACTTCCTCTCGAGGGCTGAGAAGTTTAGTTGTTTAGTTAGTCCCTCAGCACTGCCACCCTAGTTCATTAAATTATGTATTTTATGTTTGAATGTTTTGGCTGGATGCTGTGTTAATTGCAAATAAACATAGCCAGTCGTGGTGCTTTCCCTCCAGTCTGTTAGTTGGGGGTGGGGTTACTGATTCAGGAATTGTGGTTGGGATGTTGTTTAAGGGGAGGTGTGTATGGAACATAGGGATGGCCTTTATAGGTAACCCCTCATGCCTTTTCATGAACATCCTTGACTAAATCCATTTTAGATTCTAAAGGCACACACTAATTTTATATTTTTTGGTATATATTAATTTAAAAAAACGTTAGGAGATTGATCTATTATTACATTTTTTTATTTCGGTAGCTATTGATGTATGCTGGGAAATGGAAAGTTCTAAGCAAGAGAATCTGGTGATGAAACTCTGAATGTTGTATTAGAAATAGATTAAACATGTCTTACAAAGTGAACACAGCCTCTGGTTTATTATCTATTACATATGTGCCGTTGCTTTTTGCAACATATTTTTAATATGTTTTTTAATTGACTCAATCAACTTTTTTTTGGATCTTGCACAATGTTGCTTACAGTATTAAAAAAGAATAAGTAAGTGAAATTAATGAATAACAGCTTAAGAAATTTAAAAAAAAAACTAAGTCAAGCTAGTTTACAAATTAGGTGATGGATTTAGTTTAATCAGACTTAAAAAAAATAGTTTCAAGTATGCAGTAATGATGAGTTTTTGAAGTTGAAAATACAATGTAGACCAAAAATTACGATCCATTAGTTAATAGCAAATATGTACTTTCATGGATTTTAGTGTAATCTTAAGACCACTCAAGACAGAATTTAAATCTTGGAATTTATGGTGCTCCAGTCGAACCACAGAATTTTAATCCCCGTTCTCCTATCTCAGCTTGTTCAATCAGTAATATCCACTGCCAACTTTACCCAAAAATATGTGTCCGCGTAATGTGATAAATTATATGGGACATTAATTAAATTAATTGAACAAAACTAATTAAATGAGCCTATTCTGCAGAATTTATATGAATGTCGTTGACATACATCTGGCTTTGCAAATACATATAAAAATAATTAATGACAAATCATTTTTGTACGGCTAGGTCCGTTTGGTTTGGCACATTCTGTAGTATTAGCAGGAGTCAAAGTGAATGAAACTAAGAAATGTACAAAGATTCAGTGTTAATTTTTTTTATATGTAATACAGTTACCTAGAGATTATTAAAGTTTCCTTAGCGACTAAATGTATTGAATGTATTCTGCATTACAGCCACTTATAAATACTTTTTTATGTACTTTTATTTTATGCAATGCAAATAGTGGTGGGGAATCTGGAAATTATAATTCATTTTAAATCTCAACTATTGTGTTTCCTCAAATAAGCAACAGTATTTTCAACTCAAAATACATGATTTATTAAAATTTAAAAAAAAACAACAGATGATTTCCATACACCGTCCCAAATTTGCCATGGGATATATAACAATAATAAAGTAAATGATTATTTTTCTTACTTTGAACTACATTTTTTATGTGCCCTTTGCTGCGTGTCAATGTGAGTTTTACCATAAATTGAAAAGAATCATCCAGTTAAACTGTAATGATATGACACAAATGTTACAAGCTGCATAATACAAGTGTACGTTGTTATAATATTGATATGATATAATATAATTTTAATATCTATGATACAAATGGGGATGTCTGAATCTCCACTGGTAGAAAGCAATGTGATCCGGGCACTCAAGGTACAAAATGGTAGCAGATTTATTTGGAAAATCAGAACATACAGCAACGTTTAGACTTCCATTGAGGTCTGTAACAGCTTAATTAAGATCTCATTGGAGGTCGAAACATTGCTGTTTATGTTCAGACTCAACAAATAATCCTGCTAACGTTTTGCACTTTGAGTGCCTGGATCCCATTGCTTTCTATATTTATGTTCTATATTTACAACTAGGTTTGAAAACATCAGGTCTAGCTGTGCACCGGGTGTCATTTTTTTTAAGATGAGTATGGATTCCTCCCTTCCTGATTACAACTTTGATGTTGCTTTTTATTCTTTGATCCTATCTAAAATATGAATCACAAAAAGGTGGGTGATGAGTTCTTGCAATGACAAAGATTGAGAGATTAATATTTCCAAATTCGTCCTATGAACAGTGGAAGTGCATCTAACTTTCCTGCTATCTCGTCAAACGTTCCCACAATTTATGAAATATAACCTGCATTTTAAACCAATTAATATTTAATAATAGGATGTAAATAGTAGGATCAGGGAGCAGCGCCTGTGATGGAATTCCCATGTTCAGAGCGATATGGAAGAGGGAAGGAAAAAGACACAGATATAGTGTAGTATGTTGACATCTTAAGTGATGGTAAATGAAGGAAAGGAATTGCACTTACAATTTTCTGGAGCCTATACTCAGCTCCAGATATGTGCGCCTAGACGGTACAATCCCCACCTATGGATATGTAGATGGTCCTTGGATGTCCTCAAAAGGGGTTCTCCAGTGGTAGTAGGGTATATCTCCTTTCCAATGGCAGTAGGCCGGTATTCAAATAGTTGGTGATAAATAAAAAAAGAGGATAGAAACACAAAATAGTGCTCTCTGGATAATACAAAATAAAATGATAAAAAAATTGAGGTATACTGACAAGTGAAGAGCAAATAGGATATTGCTCAATATATTTAGGCATAGGTTGTATGATCCCCACCAAGGATATCACCCCTCAAGTCCTCCAGTGGGGGTGTTGGAGAGAGTTGAAAGGAATTATATTATTTAAAAAATAAAATAGAATAAAAGGATAGGCTTGGAGGCTCCAATAGCATAAATGGGCTATCTTTATTGGAGACAAAAAAATAACATAAAACAGCTTTAAAAAACACTAACGCGTTTCTCCTGCAAAGAGGCTTTATCAAGTGTTAAATTACATATTTATTATTATTATTTATTTAGTTGCTGTGGTTAAATATTAAAGGGACACTATAGATACCCAGCTCAGTTGATTTCATTGAATTGGTCTGGCTGCAGTGTCCCAGTCCCACTAAGTTATTCAATGTAAATCATTTCAGTTTTTGAGAAACTGCAATAATTACATTGCAGGACCAAGATTGTCTCTAGTGGCTGTCAATCAGACAGCCACTAGAGACACTTTACTGGTGGCAAGGTGACTTTCCCCATAGGAAAGCATAGAGGCAATGCATTACTATGGCGGAGGGCCTAATGCGCAGGCAGCACTTGGGTGGCGACTGAGGAGGCAAAGCGCTGACCCAGCAAAAAAGGACAATGGCACTAGCATCAAATGAATGTTAAAAGGTGAAGAGGGTGAGGGGTAGGGGACAGAGGGAGCTATAGTGTAAGGAATATAATTTTATATTCTTTACACTACAGAACCCCTTTAATTATATTATTTCACAGAGCATCCTGTTATGTTTTGTTAAATAATGCTGATTCCAGCAGTAAATACAATTGCAATGTAACCAGCAGTTTATTGAACTTACATGATGAATTATTACTCATTTGAATCTGCTGGGCCATAAATAGAAATAGATCATAAGGACCTAGAAATTACAGGAAATAATGCTATGCTGGTCTGATTCAGACAGCTGTCACTGGCAAAAGAACAATAGGCTGTCAGCTGCAAGTGTTGGAAATCAGAAAAAAATACCTGGATTTATTTACAAAATTAACATTTGTTACATCAAAAAATTACAACTCAATAAACAGAGTATTGAACATATAGCTATTCAGAGTTATTCAAAATGATTTATTTATCAGTACATCACCTGCCCCATGGTGTGATACACCAGCGCTAATCTATTGTCTAAAAAAATGAAAAACCTAACCACAATTGCCAATCTATGTACACAATTGCTTCAATTGCCATAATCAACATGGAGCAAGAAGTAGCGAACTTCAGATAAGTTTATTTTTGTGATAGATAGATTTCATTTCCTGGGCGCCACCATTTTTATTTATTTATTTTTTTAAATCTGTTTTTATTAAGGGTGTTGTATCAGGTACAGAGATCAAAGTAAAGTACAGTGTGAGACACACAGGTCTCCATCTAATTGAAAACGTATGAACATGATGTGCATTATCACAAGATTTGAGGATAACAAGCCAGTTAGATTTCGAGATATCCATTCAGGTTTTAGCAATGTACATACACTTATGGTATTTTTTCTTTTGCTATTTATAGGAATCTGTTGGTACCGGGAGTTCCTCGTTATCATAGGCATGGTTGTGATACAATGTTATGCTGGGTCACGCAATGCCCATGTACCAAGTGAGCAGTAAGAAAGTGTTCGGAAGTTTAGTGGACTCATTTGCGTGTCCATCTATTAAGCATGGTTAGTTGTTACATAACCTCGCATTGTGAGGTATTTGGTTCCCTCTATATCTTGTGGAGGCATACAGGGGCTGGGTATGTGGGGGTACTTAGATACTTTTCTCTTTTCTTTTTCAACCAACCATTATTCCGCCACTTGTCAGGAGTCGAAGATGCTCTTTGTGTGTCAGTCGCTGTCAATAGGCCTATTATTCCCGCGTCTCTAGTGTGTGGTTGCCCCTGTCAAGAGTAAACTTACATGGCCTCGTGAGTGTGGGCCGTCTAGTCTCCTAGTTTGTGCTTAACATTAGTTCAGGGGGTGTTGCCTCATCATCTGCTAATGTCTGAGGTTAGTAATCCTCATCTACCTCCACTCGTGTGTGGTTGTCATGGCCTATGTACATGTGGGGGAGGTCAATATGGTCTCGTTGTCTTAATCATGGTGCCTTCTGTGTTAGGGTCCATCATCCTAGGGTGTGTGAGGTGTCCGTTAATTTATAAGGTCTTTTGAGTCAAGTAGCTGCAAAGTGAGAGAGAAGTGAAGGAGGGTAGAAAGGAAATGAAGGGAAAGGGTGAGGAATGGGGGGAAAGGGAAGTCCCCACGCCTTGCAAGTCAAGGGCTCAGTGCCCTTCATTAGTGGTCACCCCCCTACAACCCCAGAGCGCAGAGGAGGCGCAGGCTCCGCGGCGCAGCGCCAGAGTCCCACTGGCTGAGAAGTGGGGTTACATGAGTTTGGTGTGATCTCTGCCGTAACGAATCGGCTCCCCCCTTTTTTGGGGGTTTGAGTTGTGTCATTTCCTGTCACTCACAGGCCCCGGGATACAATTTTAAACCAAGACTGCCATGTCTCTGCATGTTTATCACCTCTCCCCAAGAGAGAGGCATTCATCGCCTCCGCCCCCTGAATGCCCTCAACTCTGCAGATCCATTCCTCTTCCCAAGGCACCTCTGTCCATTTCCAGTACACTGGGATAAGCGCCTTGGCCGCGTTTAGCAGGTGTCGCAAAATCGATTTTTTTTCATTGTGATATAGAGTGCGAGGATATATGCAGGAGCGTCAGTTCGGCTTGGTTTCCCAAGATCTCCATCACTTGGTTTGAATAATTTCACTGTAGGGGACAATGTCTCGGCATTCCCACCAGATGTGCATTGTTGTTCCCCTCTCCGTCTGTCATCTCCAACATGTCGGGTCTGTCATCGGGAATATTCGATGTAGCTGGTAGGGAGTCCTGTACCATTGCGATAGGAGTTTGTATTTTGTCTCCTGGTATTGCGAGCTGATGGAGCTTTTGTGTTGCCATATCAGTGCTTTGTCCCATTGAGAGGGTAAGAGAGTTTTGTCCAGGAGTTCCTTCCATTGTCTGCAAAAGGTGACATTTGCCGGCAGGTGTCCAACCAAGAGATATTGGTAGAGCGTTGAAATAGCTGTTTCCAGCGTGGTGCCCTTCTCACAGCATTCCTCGAACCAGGTGAGGTCCCTGTGTAGTTGTTCTTTATGATGAAATGTGTCATAATAGTGTTTTAGTTGCATGTATCTGAGGATTTCCAGGGTGGGTTGCGACGTGTCCTCTATCAGGGAGTCCATGGACTTCAGTGCTCCGTACTGCAGGGCTAAGTGGATGGGTATGTATTCTCGTCCCCCTAGGAAGGGCCATGCTTTCGGAGGGAGTCCCCCACCCAGTGCACAATTGTGGGTGAGCGGGAGCAGGGGGCTAGGTGTGGGCAAAATATGTGGTTGTTCCCTTGGTGATTTCCAGCTGCTCAGTGTATGCATCACCGGGCATGCTCTGTCTCTGCATTCTACCTCTGTAGTGCCCCCTTTCCAGAGGGCCGATTTCAGCATGTTACCGTGTCCCTCTCTATCCAGGATCACCAACTGTTTCCGCGTGGAGTTTGCGTGCCACTCCAGGATGCCTTGTAGAATTGTGGCTTGATGATATTTTCTGAAGTCGGGCAGGGCCAGACCTCCTCTGTTTCTAGGTAATCAAAGTAAGTCATGCCTGAGTCTCGATTTCTCCCCCCACCATATGTATCGTATAACCGCCGACTTTAGGACTGAAAACAACGATGCCGGTATCGCCAGTGGGATAGTTTGGAAGAGGTAGAGCACTCTTGGGGGAATATTCATTTTGAGTACTGCAATGTGCCCGTGCCAGGACACATGTGTATACGCCCATTTATCCAGATCCCTTAGCAGGGTCTGCAACAGGGGCGCAAAATTATGTAGGTACATATTCTCTGGGTCCGGCGTTACCCAGATTCAGAGGTACCTCATTTTGTGGTGGCACCATTGGAATGGGAACAGTGAATCTAGGGCCACATATTCCTCCTGTGGGACTGTGATGTTCAGCACCTCGCATTTGGACAGGTTAAGTTTAAAACCGGATATTTTGCCGAATTTCTCAAATTCGGAGAAGAGACATGACATCGTGATCCGGGGGCGGGTGATAAAAAAGAGCAGATTGTCCGCATACACTGTGACCATATGTTCCCGCTCTTTCCATTCGAAACCCTGTATGTCAGGGTGTGAGCCTCAAGCAAGGGTTCCAGGGTCATGACAGATAATAGAGGGATAGGGGGCATCCCTGGCGCGTTCCGTTGTTGATTTCAAATTCGAATGTAAGGGCCCCATTAACCCTCACTGTGGTTTGCTGTATAGGGGGCACCACCATTTTGTTCTCCTCTATCCATGATGCCTGCAGTGTGCCTTCCTGTGGAATTCTACTGGCTGATAGTTCTGGGTAAAATAGCTTTGCAACTTAAATGAAACTTTGCTTAGAGGGACATTTCGACTGATCGACTGGGTTATGAGATAAAGCCATTAAAGTGCCTACAAATTCCTCTTCAACTCAGGTCAGGATTGTCAAAGATCACTGTCCTATAAAAAGCAGTCCCTACTTTTTCGTATGTATAACTAGTGTGATAGTGGTGCTTTAACTTTAAATTCCTCCTTAAGATAAATTTACATAGTTGAATAAAACACTGAAAATCTTCTGTTAACTCGTGTCAACCTTTTTTTCAAGAAATGTTCAGTTTTCTTTTAAATTTATATGAAATATTTAGCAAATTATATCACAATCCAGTTCAGGCAAGGCTAATCCAGAGCAAACATTGGTGCTGAAACATTGTTTAATTTCTTCTCTTCTCTGTATGACTTCTCTATGCTGTCTACCAGGTGAAAAGGAAAGAGCTTATAACAATGACTGACATTGAGCTAAGATGGAGGCACCCAGTGAAGAATATAGAGGACGATAAGCTATTTTCTACATTAAATTTTACTTTTCACACCTCACAAATAAATATACAATAGTATACCCATACCAGAAACAGCTAGGGAAAGGCTGATAGCACTGGCAACCAGTCTGAGAAGATATACCAGTGAAGCAGACACTAAGAGAATAAATGCCCTATTTCGACCGAAGAACCATCCAAGGTGTATGCACAGCTGCAGATTAACCACAACATATCCACCCAAGATCCATGCAAAGCAGAGACTGAACAGTACTGAAAGAACATATGGGAGAAAGAAACATCACATAACACCAAGGTCCAGTGGCTACTTGTCATGGGTGGTGGTCCGGTGATGGGACCCAGTATGCCTGATCTTGATATTAGGAGTTACTGTGTGGAAATGGATTAGCAGGGCCAGGTGCAGGGTAACCGCACGCCCCCTGTTGTTGAGCACCAGCGTTTGTGCGGCCACATACCAGGGCCATGATGCAGCTTCTGCGGATCCCAGGTGCCAGAAGACAATATGCAGACCTCCCAGGAACATTATAGGGAGGCTCTGCAGCAGACATGTATCCAATATTAGAAACAAGGCAAGACTAGAATAGGCAACAAACAAGAAAACAAGAAAAAACTAGGAGAACCCAGAACCGGAGCAGGACAGAAAGCAGAACCCAGAACATGTACACAAGACATGAGGAAAACCGAACAGGGCAGGACAGGACTGTACATGAACTGGGAATACAAGACAAAATAAAACAAGACAAGAGATACAAGGCACAACAAGAGGAGACATAACTAAGTACTATATATGAAAAAGATTGGAGATTTAGACATACACGAATGGTCAAGATGTATGCAGCCCACCAACTGCGGCAAAGTACTCCAGTTAAGGTGGGACCTTTGTACCTAGATATGCATGACTAAATAAACAATAATAAAACACACATAGCACTTACCTGCAAGAAATGGGCAGATGAATTGGAACAACTGCCTGCAGGAACCAACTGAAACAAACGGATTAATGGAAAAGGAACAGGTGTGGCAACATAAAACAAACATTTAAAGGAATCCAGGAGACTGGGAATTCCAGGAACGGAATACAGGAAAGAACCCAGAAAACCCAGCATAAAGAAAACCAGACATGGAATCGAAAACCAGAAAAACCAAGAAAAACTAAACAAGAATTGTAAAAAGAGCACTGGATACCAGAAACCAAGGCCAGACATCTCTGCAGAACAGAGCAGGATGTGACACTACTAGACCTCAAAGCAGACCACTTCATGCTCCCAGAACAGGCACCAGTTACCATCACAGTGGGAGATACCCAACACTGAGTAGCCCACATGAAGAGTTGGTCAGCCATAACCTGATCCACACCTACTGGATAAAGAAACTAATAATGCTGAATGAACGACTTGCAGCACAAATTAACCAACTACTAACAACATGCTCCCAACCCTGACTGGCTAACACAAGGCAGAACAATACTGGTCATGAAGGACCCTTACAAGGGAACAACACCATCTAACTACTAACCAATCACATGCGTCCCCACAACATGGAAGGTCCTGTCAGGCATCATAGCCTCCAAGATCAATGGGCATATGACCCAATACATGAGTAATTCATAGAAGCGGATTCGAAATAGCACCAGATTATCAAAACATCTACTGCTGTTAGACCAAGCAATCACATGGGATTCTAAGGTCAGACATACCAATCTGTACAAAACCTGGATTGACACAATGCCACACACATGGTTACTGGAATGCTTCTCTCTCTATACAAGCTCAGCAAGAAACTAAGAGCCTTCATCAAAGATCTCTGCACAGGTTTGGTCTGGGCCTGCCTAAGTTGAGATGGTAGATACCACGAAGGGTAGTTGGGAATGACTGAGCTACAATCCTGTGGCACTTTCAGATCCAGAAAGACAAGCAAGTACTGGTCAAATAACCTGACATCATGGTGGTAGAAAAGGCATGAAAGGTCACAGTAGTGGTGGATGTGGCAATATCCTGTGACCATAATATCAGGAAAAAGGAACATGAGAAGGTGGACAAATACCAAGGCCTAAAAGAGGAGCTAGAAAGATGTGGAAAGTGAAGGCAGTTGTCCAGTTGTGATAGGAGCACTTGGGGCAGTAACTCCCAAGTTGGGGTAGTGGCTTCAACAGATTCCAGGTGAGACATTTGACATCCTGTCCAGAAGAGTTCTAGGAACATCTAGGATACAGCGCAGAACTTTCAGACTCCCAGGCCTCTGGTAAAGGACCTGAGAATGAGGAAATGAGGAAAACACAAAAATACCAACTAGAGGGGTGAGAAAGTAAAGTTTTAAAATTATTAATATATATATATATATATATATATATATATATATATATATATATATATATATATACACACACCTATTAAATATAGGATTTAGGTCTAAAATTTTACATTTTTGAATAATCTTTTCAAATGATTCAAACCTGTTGGAAAAAAATCCCAAACCTTTTTTTTTTTTAGAAACAATTCAAGAAGTCAATGAAATGAGTTAACTGTTGTTTAGGTGATATGTAAGAAATATATATATATATAAAAAAAAAATCTTTAAAACTTTCAAAATGACCATGGCCTTAATTTGATATCCATTTTCAGTTGTTAATTACCAGTATGATGTGTTGTATTTGAAGCGTCCAGAATGACTAACTAACTGTTCATGTGTTCCGTTTGTCAGCCAATTCAATGTTGGAATCTTAACCTCTTTACATGGAACTCCATATAGTGAATCAGATCTTGGCAGGTTTGTGTCAGAAACTCTGTGTCATTTCTTAGAACGAATATGTCATTGCAGAGGTATAGATATAAAACACTCATCTCTGCATTCATATCTTAAATCTTCATTCTTAATTATTTTTTAAAAATATATAATTTGCAAATCAATAGCTGATACCAACAGTTTGACTGTCAGAGTTTTAAGATAGAAATGTGTTGGTCTTGTCTTAATAACATAGTTTACCTAAGCTCTAAATCTTTGGAGCTGATAATTCTGGAGGATGCACAAACACACAGGAAATATTGGATAATAAAGCAAGTTGTCATTTTTTTAAAAGAAGTATAAATTCACACATCTTAAATCAGACGGTTACAATCCTCGCCAGGATGTGTTAACTTTGGCTTGTAGAAAATCTAATAATAAATGCATTTTCACTTGTGCAAAAAGAAATATCATGAATGAAAAATGTAGCAACATTTAAAATACTTGCTATTTGAATCTACCCATTAAATGAGTAATTGTTCGATTCGCATAGTTCATTTTATGTCATAAATATTGTGAAATTATAATTTTCCTGGGCATAAACTTAACATAGACTTATTACTTACAAGTTTTTTGTTTATTGTGTTTACTTATTTATGATTTTTTGTTTAATACTTTTGAGATAATAGTGCTATTATTTAGAGAATATTTTACTTAAAAATCTGTACATAAGAATTTAATTAATTGCATTTAAATGTGTTGTTGGCCTACAAATGGCTCCAGCAGTATATCTCTTTCTTAATGTCTTTCTTAATTTATCTCTTTCTTAACTTCAGACCCAATTAGAAATTTTGATTAGTTGACATATATTCACATTAATTATTCTTCATTGTTGATATGCACATAGGAAAAGCATTGGATTGGCTGAGATCGTCAAGAAGACAGAGCGGGGACGGGACAAATGCCAGCCTGGCCAATCAACATCTCCTCATAAAGACACATTTAATCAATGCATCTCTATGGGCAAAGTTTAGCATCTCCAGCAAAGGAGTTGCCACTGGAGGTGTCTCTAAGCAACTGAAAAGGCATTGTTTACAGAGCAAATCTTGTAGGGGCATGGTTTAGACCAGGGGAAGGCAACCTACGGCACTCAAGGTGCCTTTGCACGGCACTCAAGGCTGCCAGAGCCAAACAGGCTCTGGCCTATCAGGAGTCCCAGTAAAACTTCAGATATCTGCTAATTCAAAGAGGTAGTGAAGAACAATCCTCAATTTATGCATTGCAGCACATAGAGGAAGTGATCTCAGAGCACTTCATTCCAGCACTTGTGAATGGGAATCTACACTGTAGTAGAGCAGCTCGCAGTTGTTGTTGCAGCTCCTGTCCTTGATGACTTAAAGGTAGGCAGACAATGTAATAGAGCAGCAGGAAATGCTAGCAGAATGCTTGGTTGTATAGGGAGAGGTATTAGCAGTAGAAAGAGGGAAGTGCTCATGCCATTGTACAGAACACTGGTGAGACCTCACTTGGAGTATTGTACACAGTACTGGAGACCGTATCTTCAGAAGGATATTGATACCTTAGAGAGGGTTCAGAGAAGGGCTACTAAACTGGTTCATGGATTGCGGGATAAAACTTACCAGGAAAGGTTAAAGGATCTTAACATGTATAGCTTGGAGGAAAGACGAGACAGGGGGGATATGATAGAAACATTTAAATATATAAAGGGAATCAACACAGTAAAGGAGGAGACTATATTTAAAAGAAGAAAAACTACCACAACAAGAGGACATAGTCTTAAATTAGAGGGACAAAGGTTTAAAAAAAATATCAGGAAGTATTACTTTACTGAGAGGGTAGTGGATGCATGGAATAGCCTTCCAGCTGAAGTGGTAGAGGTTAACACAGTAAAGGAGTTTAAGCATGCGTAGTATAGGCATAAGGCTATCCTAACTATAAGATAAGGCTAGGGACTAATGAAAGTATTTAGAAAATTGGGCAGACTAGATGGGCCGAATGGTTCTTATCTGCCGTCACATTCTATGTTTCTATGTTTATGTTTCTGTCCTTGACCTGTACCTGGCCAACATGGTCCCCACTGGAACCCAGGGAAGCCACCCACACTGCTAGATATACACAGAAATGCAGAAAGATCCTCCCCTCATACAAATAATACGGACAGCCCACACACAAACATATACACAATCCGCACAAACATATACACAATCTGCACAAACTCAACACCACTAACAATCCACATACATGCACACAACCCCACATGCAGCCTCTCACATGCAATACCCCAAGCAGCCCCCACACATACACACACTACTAAACACACAATGTGACATATCCATCCACACACACAATTCCACAAGCAGCCCCCATACACAGCCCACATTCATATGTATCATACACGATACCACAATCTACTCGTGAACATATACAATGTAATAGCTCATATACGCACAAATACAATGATACAGAGAAATTACAGTATAAATAACACAAGCAGAATACGGCAGCATACACACCTCAATTAAAAAAAAAAAAAAAAATAGGACCGGCACGCTACGGGACATCACAATCCTATATCGGCACAGTGCTGCTAAAAGGTTGCCTACCCCTGGTATAGATAGATACCAGAACAACTGTAGTTAAATTTAACTCCATCTTTCAAGCTGGACTCTTATCGTTTCTACATACCTTCATTTTTACCTCCAATCAACATGTTTTCATTTTTGTATTGTGCTTCCCACATTACCAAAGTGTCCTTCTCCAAGTCATCCATTCCATCTGCCTCTCTGCCTACATCTGTTTTTCATGGAGTTATAGGCAAACACTGGATCCTTACTAGTATGTTTATCATTATCAGATGGCGCATCTTTTGTTTATTCTACTATGGTTTATTTGTTGAGTTTACAGGCTTTGAAAAAGGGTAGAATTTTTATTATCATTTTGAGCTCTGTAACACATTGGATAGTATGTTCCTCTCGATATTCATTGTATTCAAATATAGAATATGCCTCATTTGCTTTAGACTGTAATAGGAGATTGTAAGCAGATTCTTTGTTCTCTATATACTGGACTGAAGATAATTATTTGCCATTTTATAAGATATATTTCTGGGACTATCACCATTTACCATAAAATATTGAGATCTACGGGGAATTATGGGGAATGATGCTAAAATATTGAGATCTAAGGGGAATTAAATGTAAATAACCCTATAAAGTGCAAGGGGGCATATTGGTATCATGCATAAAAAAGGTTGAAGTATCCTTTAAGAGATTTTTTTTTTAATTCTGCATATAAAAAGCTCAGTTTCATAACATCACATTTACAAACATCACATTGAGGTCTTATTTATGGTAAGAGCATTGTGTTTTTTTTAAATAAATAACTTTTACTAAGTAGGCCTACAAGTGCCTTATTTGTATATTGCATAGATATAATATAGTATATATATGCAGAGCAAAATATGTATTGTTGTGGTGTCATGATAATTAAATGGATACTGTAAGGATCAAAACAACTTTAGCTTAATTATGCAGTTTGAGTGTATAGATCGTGCCCTATTCAGTCTGACTGTTCAATTCTCTGCCGCTTAGGAGTTAAATGACTTTTGTTTCTGTTTACGCAGCCCTAGCCACACTTCTCTTGGCTGGGACTCCCACAGCCTGCATGAAAAAAAAATGGTTTCATTTTCAATCAGATGTTAACTTTCTTTAGATGTTTTTATCTCTGACTGTGTAAATGGAACGTTAGTCATACACATGAGGCTCCAGCAGGGTCTACAAGGCTATTAACAGGACAGGAGATAAGACATTCTAGAATAAACAGACTGTGCAATAAAGGAACATAAAATATTTTGGTTCCTTTTCAGGAAGTGTTTAGGAAGGTTACGCAAGTCACATGCAGGGAGGTGTGACTAGAGCTGTATAAACAAAGTGATTTAACTCCTACCTAATGGCAGATAATTGATCAGTGAGACTTCAGGGGCGTGATCTTTACACTAAAACAGCTTTGTTAAGCTAAAGTTGCCTTGGTGCCTTTAAGCATTGCTACGTTTCTATGTTTAAGAAAGGCATGTAAAAAAATTACAAAACTTGCATATAATAGCTGATCCTCTCAAGTTTTTTTACATAATACAATATGACTTTATTTTGACAGGCAAAATGGGGGTTGTTTGTACTGTTTATTCTATTTTAATTTTTTTTTTTATATTGTTAAATTGTTTCATTTCTAACTGTAACTAGAACCTCATGGAGAATACTTGCACTCTAAATTTGCTCAATATCAATGCAGAAAGATCTTTGGGATAATTAACATTGATATTTATTGCAGTCCCATTTTGATTGTATCTTCAATAAGACAGACCTTGTAATGCTGTGTACCAAACTGTCTCTTGAAAGTTCTAGTATAAAGTTTGGCATTGCCTTTTGCTTATCCTGCAAATGTAGACTTGTGTCAGCCAAAACTGACAGAAATGACTAAGATGTAGATCATAAAACAAATTAATGCTTTGTAGTTAGTTAATATCCTTTATGTGCACACAAAAGACCAGATTCTCTTGATGATACAGGATGTGTTAGCTTTTTGAAAAGTATAATTTATAAGGTATAATAGAGGAGCCTTAAAGGATCACTATAATGTCAGGAAAACAAACTAGTTTTCCTGACACTATATAACCCTTAGGTCTTTCTCACCCTCAGGGCCCCCCTCCCTTGGTGCTGAAGGGGTTAAAACCCCTTCAGCTACTTACTTTAATCCAGCGCCGGGCTCCCTCGGCACTCGTGACCTCTCCTCTTACTCCGACGTCAGCTCCCGAGTGAAGCAGAATGCGCATGCGCGGCCAGAGCCGCACGCGCATTAAAAACGCCCATAGGAAAGCATTTGTCAATGCTTTCCTATGGACGTTCTGCACGCTGAATGCAATTTTCGCATTCAGCGTTGCAGGAGCACCTCTAGCGGCTGTCAGGAAGAGGCTGGATTAATCCTGCAATGTAAAACTCTCTGAAATCCTGCAATGTAAAATTCTCTGAAACTGCTATGTTTACATCTAAAGGGTTAAAACCTGGGGGACCTGGCACCCAGACCACTTCATTGAGCTGAAGTGGTCTGGGTGACTATAGTGGTCCTTTATAACTTTACATATTAGCTGTAAAAATATTAGATTCAAACGTATATCCCATTTTATTCATAGTGAATAAATGTTGCATGCGACAACTGTATTACACGGGTGACTCTGTTTCCATTTGATAACCCTTTTTGTCCCATGTTTGATGTTTTTCTTCATAAAATACAATGCACGACAAATCTATTAAATGGAGAAAGATAATAAAAAGATTTTCAAAATGAAAATAGAGTGCAGAGAGGATGAGCATAGCAATGGTAGTAGTAATTGCTGAGGCTCTGACCTTCTCCATTAAATAAATAGAAACATCTTGGGGATAAAATAATGAGTTAAAGGGAAACTGTATGCATCAAAACAATTTTAGCTTAATGAAGCAGTTTTTTTCTGTATAGATCATGCCCTTGCAGTATCAAGGCCATTTAGGAGTTAAATTTTATGCAGCCTTAGCCACACCTCCCTTGGCTGTGTCTCACGTAGCCTGTATGAAAAACATGATTTTATTTTCTTTCAGATGTTAACTTGCTTCATTTTTATCTCCTGTTCCATAAATTGAGCTTTAATCACACACAGAAGGCTCCTGCAAGGTCTAGCGAGCTCTTAACAGTGGAGGAGATAAGCAATTCTAAATTAAACATATGGTGCAATAAAGGAAGTGTAAACAATAGATCTCTCTTTACAGGAAGTGTTTAGGAAGACTGTGCAAGTCACATACAGGGAGGTGTGACCAGGGCTGCATAAACGAGGTGATGTAACTACTAAATGGCAGAGAATTGAGCAGTGAGACTGCAGGGGCCAAAACCGCTTCATTAAGTTAAAGTTACTTTTGGGCCTATAGTGTCCCTTTAAGCAGGAGTGCATAATGT
The DNA here is from genome assembly GCA_933207985.1 of Pelobates cultripes. Taxonomy (NCBI): domain Eukaryota; kingdom Metazoa; phylum Chordata; class Amphibia; order Anura; family Pelobatidae; genus Pelobates; species Pelobates cultripes. The sequence goes on along the minus strand of OW240921.1, from coordinate 90,933,064 downwards.
TTGGATCTAAAGGAGATTTCAGACATTGGCTGAAAATGAGGAAATTAGAAACAAAAGTAAAATCAACTTACAAGTGACAAGGTAGAGTTCTAGTGGTCTATCATTGAATTGTAATGAACAGAATCCCCATGAGCAGTTGGATTTTCTTAAATGATATATTCGGCAATGCAGGAACATTTTAGAAAGATAAATGTATCATCTTGTGTAAATTGAATTTAAATAGCTTTATATACTGCGAAACCTCCTCCTTTTTCTATATACTAAATGTATGGAACTTAAGTGTTGGCTGATCTCTGCCATTAATCAAGTGACACATCAGGTAAAACTTTTTTTAAGTAAAATCCGTGATTTTATATAATCTCAACACTTACATAACAATAACTTGAAGACAATGTTTCTATTGAAAGAAGAAAGTTTTAATACAGAAAAACAAGAAAAAACTTGGACTTATCACTGCTAGACCAATTTTGGTCCCCCTGAGGAATTCCGCGCATTGGCGGACAAAATGCGTAGGGCTAACTTTTTACATAAGTTTGAAGTTTTATAGTGTCTTTTAGCACTTCTTACTGGCTATTTGGTCGGGGATACCACCAGAAGACTCTCCAGCAACATTTGCAGCTTATGTTTGATGTGTCTTTTTCTACTAGAATTTTGTGAGTGCAATGATAATTTAAAGCTGTTATATATGTTTTTTTCCTTTATATTTGTGACTGTGGAACAGAGTTTCAGAAGAAGGAAGACTCCAAAACAACTTGATGTTGTGTTCTGCCTACTACCTATTTACTACCTATTTACTTTTGTGAGTGCATTAACCCACTTACCCAGTATATATTGTTTTTTTATTCTAATTGGGTCTGAAGTAAATTTCACATATAATAACACTGTAACATCTTGTCAACCCAAGGTCTTCAAACTCCAGAGGCAAGGGCCATGCAAGAAGACAGAATTTTTAGCATGGACATGTCATCTAACCATGTACATACAAAGTCTGGTGCCTCCCAGCAATGGGTGTAGGAAGCAGGTTAGATTGATTCATTGAGAATCCAGTGGGGGATAAGAGGGTTAAGTACCCCCACCCCAGTCATGATGGTATGGCATTTTGTTGATAAAGCAAGATGAGAAAACAAATAAACATATTTAAAATTAGTCACTTATTCTCTCCAAATAGCTCTTAAAACAATTACACGTCAACAAAAAGATGCAAGAATATCAATGGAAAGATCTTTATTAAATATTTACATATTTATACATATTAAAAGTTTAGGTGAGGTAACTCAAACAGGTCTAGATGTCATTCTATTCATGGCCACCCCAGTAATCTCATTTAGCTTAAAGAAAACATCATAGTTTAAAATACGTTTTCTAAATACATAAAGGGAATCAACACAGTAAAGGCAGAGACTATATTTAAAAGAAGAAAAACTACCACAATAAGAGGACACAGTCTTAAATTAGAGGGACAAAGGTTTAAAAATAATATCAGGAAGTATTACTTTACTGAGAGGGTAGTGGATGCATGGAATAGCCTTCCAGCTGAAGTGGTAGAGGTTAACACAGTAAAGGAGTTTAAGCATACGTGGGGTAGGCATAAGGCTATCCTAACTATAAGATAAGACTAGGGACTAATGAAAGTATTTAGAAAATTGGGCAGACTAGATGTGACGATTGGTTCTTATCTGCCGTCACATTCTATGTTTCTATGTTTATATATTACGCTATTTTGTGATATTTGTATTGTAGATTTATGGTTTTATGTATAATAAAGATTTAGCAGAATCTTGCTGTCTACAATATCCGTGGAAAAGGGTATATTCTAGTTATGTTTTTACCCCCACATTTGTTTTTTTCACTATTGTGTGTGAATTTTTATTCTCCTTGTTTTTAATTAAACATGATAGATCCACTTAAATATACTGTCCCTGATGCTTTGTACTTAGCTATCAAACCCAGATATTCTTGGTTATGTATGGGGCCTATCAAACTACCCCAACAATTAGTTTTTCCAGTAACAGAAATATTTCCAACTTTTCTACTATTGTAAAGAGCCCAAGAGGATATATCTACAAATGCCAATAAATTTCAAGATCAGATTTTTACAGATTCATAATAGTAAGGTATTTTTCCATGACATATGTTCACAGCTACTTTTCAATGATGGCTTAATACCAATATTTGTTTGGGGGAAAACACCAGTAGTTTGTATGCAAATATATCTATTTTGAATGAAATGCTTTTGCTCTGATCTTGTGTTGCGTAGTAACTCTGAAAAAGCACAGCTCAAGACTGATATTAACTTGTTTAGTTGTATGGATGCCTCTTGAGAAACCACGCGGGGGTCAAATAAATTTGTTCTTTTAAGCCATATAATCCTTCGAAATTCAATGGACTGTTTTTTTATTAATTGAATCCAGCATATAGACTGTTTTCAGAACCAGAAGTAGTGCACATTTTTGACACCCAGTGTTTCTTGCTAAGCAACGAACAATCACAAACGAAAAAATTTCAGTTTTGACTGCTTCCTTGATCCCACAGAGTCAATAATAGGAAGGGGGGGGGGTGTACCAAATACAGAAAGAAAGTCTTGTTTCGCAGCCAATGCATTGTCCCCTAACATTTACAAGTCACCTCTGTTCTAAAATAATGTTCTTAGCCTTTAGCTTTGGGGCATTGTGTCATAATCTGTGGGATTTCTAAAGAAATACAGCTGCTGGTGCATTAAAACCCAGTAGCCCTACCAATAATAAAAATACAGGAAACATACAAATTATTAGATACATGACATCTATTGCGCAAATAGTTTCAATTATTTTCTTTTCTGTTTTTCCAATATTTTATAGAATGCCATAGGGGATTTGTGACATGATTGGCTAATGTCACGACAGGTTCGCAATAAGAAGGTTTATAGGTTTATTATGAAGCCTTGTATGATGATAAACGAAGATTTAGGCAGGAGTGTGATTTCTATAAAATATGTGCGGGAATGTAACAGGAGGTCAAGCATCCAATACATTTTTCAAGAAAAAGTGTGACTAAAGCACAGATGACACTGGATTTCCCAGAAATAATAATGTAAAATACAGTTTCCAGAAAAAAATGGAATTCCTACACTAGTTCGCAAGGACGTATATAAACTGTGTTTTTAAAAAATATATTTCTATACCTTTTACGCTGTCTGTTTATTTGAAATAATTCCACACACTTAAATAGTGTGCGGATAAGTTGGTATTCAAATCTACAAAAAGTATATATGGATAGATAGACAGATAGACAGACAGAGAGATGGATGGATACCATGCAAGACCTGCTTGCCAAAGCTCTTCGATTGGTAGATAGACAGACGGACGGACATATATATCTGAGAGAGATAAATATGAGGTTATTTGTTAAGGCACAAAAGAGAAAGAATTGGCAGAGTTGCGAACCTAAGAATGTTATATAATGTGTATAATAAAAAGAACTGCCACAGGTAAAGGTGTGAAGGCTATTTGATAACACACAGTATAGAAAGAACTTGCTTGGTTACAGGGATTGAAAATAACTTTCACATAGACAGGAAGATTTATCAAAGTATTGGTAAGGAAGATTCTCGATATTGCTGTTAGCTGGGTTGTGGATTGAGGCCTATTGAACAAGGAAGGAGATAAGACACACCTATATGAAAGTATTTACAGCTCTATATCTTCTAACATTTCAAATGGACAAAGTGGGGTGTGTGGCCAGGGGTAGGCTATTCTGAGAAAGTTTTGATGCCTTACTAATAACAATTTATGCTACTACAATGCAGTTTAGAATAGTAATAATGTATCTTATTTACACAGACTGACTAGTAAACACATGTATTGTAGTTTAAAAACGCGTTTCTATGAGTATTATTGCTGAGAAATACACTCAGATACACCAATAATATGGAGCTCATAGAAAGGGACATTAGCATACAAAACAGGGACAGAGGTGTAGCGGACTCCAGGTAACCCGACCGGTTACCTCTGCTAATTTGCTTACTTCGGCCATTTAGAAACCATGCAGAGTATCAGGAGACCTGTTTCCCCCCAGTAACTGGACGAGACACAGCTCTGGAGGTACAACACAATTTTATTGAGCCACATATTGATGACAGGGGGGTCTTCATCCCAGGAGCCTCTGTGCCTGGGAGCCAAGGCATAGGAAACAGGACCTTTCCTTTGTCTTCTAGACACAAAAAAGCCCTCCAAACCAGCCCCAAAAGTGTCCACGCCAACTTCAGGGACCCTCACAACGGTACCTTCCTTAACCAGTCTCCACTCGCGAGGTCCCTCTGTGGAAACCCAGCAAAGGAAGCGTCTCCTTTCGGGGTATGAACGCTCCCCCTGGCTGGCGTTCGTCTATACGAAAGGGCAGCCACCTAGGGGAGCACTCACTAATTACTTCTCTTGCGGTTTCACACTTAAGTTGCGAGTGCAAACGTTCTGATTAATTGGTGTGAACGTTCCAATTGGGCACCGGGGAGGTCCTCGTTCAGGAGATGAACGAGTTGGGAAACAATCCACGAATGCTCCCCCTGGCTGGAGTTCGTCTATGCGAAATGGCAGCCACCCAGGGGTGCACTCATTAATTGTTTCCCTTGCTGTTTCGCAACTATGATAGAGGTGAGAACTTTCTACTTGAACTTTCTAACTAGCGGGATATTGAGGTGGTCCCCGTTCAGGAGATGAATGAGTTCCTTTTCGTAGGAGCACTCCCAAACGGGAATGGGTTACAATATACGAAACACAAGGAAAAACACAATACCAGTAGAAAGCACGCGATTCTGCCACAAGAGGCATTTGGGCCCCAATTAGGAACTGTCCCTCCTAAATCAGGACATTTGGAAGGTATGCAGCTAGGAGTGACAATGGTTGGAAACAGGGGCCAAACATTTGTTTTATACCATTGAAAGGTTTACCAACCAAATTCTACCAGGCAGAATATTAATAACTATATGTATATAAAAAAAATGGTGGAAGGCGTCCTCTGAAAATAACAACCAGAAACTTAATATACAGAAAATTGCAGTGATAAACAATAGGTATAAGTGGTAACATTGTTGCAGTAACTAATAATATGGTGGTAGAGTGTATAACAAACTAGGTTGAGTATCTTCCAAGCTTCAGTCTGTCCCTGAAAGTTGTAGGGAGAAGAGGGAATGAAGAGTCTCATTTTCGTTGTTTGCTAAGATTGTGTACTGTGGACTAAGGAACAAGTCATTAATCATTATTAGTGACCACATTTACCAAGATTTCCCTATGTTTCCTAAGATGTCCTTTATTATGGAAGGGGTGGGGAATATAAAAGGTGCCGATGTACAAAAGGAGGATACCAAGACATGGAAAGGGAAGAACAATTTAGTTAGATCCATAGACAGCACTGAAAAAAACTCTCACACCTGGAAATAAGATCAGTTTATTTTACCACCTTGACCATCCCAGCTAGGTCATCCTGTACGCAATCCATACTTGTCTTCCCTTTAACTTTATTTGTGCTTTTTTATGTATTTCTTCTACCTAAATGTTTGTATATGTCTCACTTTTTTTTCATATATAACTCATAATAAAAATAAAATAAAAAAGGTGATGATGGGAAAAGGTCAAAAAGTCATTTTAAACAGTGCCGTGTATATACTTTTAACAAATGTGATTGGCATAGAACATATCTAACAGGGTTATTTAGCAAAGTTAGAACTCAAAGTGAATTTAAAATTCAAGGTAAAATAGCCAAACTGGAAAAGGTCTCTAAGTCACTTTGAATTTACTTTGATATCTCACTTTAGTGAGTAAGTCTGTAAATGTGTCTACTAATTTATAATGTTACGGTGGGGGTTTTAATGCTCATTTACTGATTTTTCAGATAAACGAGATATAATGCAGGGGCATGCTGTTTACAGAATGTAGTAGGGACAACTGTCACATTTTATAAGAAGAAAAAGAAGAAAAATAATTATTAAGATGTAACATTTGATAAAATTCAACTTTTTGTCAAAATTCACATATAGCCAATTTGTGGGTTCAACTACATATAAGAATCACGCATGAGATATGTTTTAAATTTGAATATTGTGTTTCTGTTTAGAGATGACTTGGGAATTCAAATTGGACAATGGGTTCATAAATTATTTTTTCAAAATATCTTGTGGTAAATCATACAGCTACAAGCTAAGAAATTCACAGAAGTGGAGGCAAAATCTGTTTCTTCCAAAGACTCCAAGATAAATAATATTTGCATTATTGGTGAAAATCCCTGTGATCTAATTTGAAAGAAAAACCTCAGGAAATCCTTACCCTGAGGGAAAAATAACTCAAACTACTGCACCTCCGCTAGTATCTAAACTGGCAATAAAATTATATATAATAAGTGCAATTCAAATAACATTTTTAAATTATACTATGCTTGCCTGATTTGTTCCATGTGTTAGTGTGACATTCCTTACAAGAAATAAGAAAAATAATAATCATTTTTATATAATGCCTTATTCAACAAGGGAAAAGAAAGTGCTTATTGCATGCTCTCATATTTAACTGAATTGAAAGCTGGTTAAATGATGCTGCTACAACCAAGCCTCATTTCATCTTCCTCCAAAGAATGGACATTCAAGCAGAAAATCGGCATGACTTGCCCCTATCAGCTATCAGGCATTTATTTATACATTTTATTTTATTTTAGTCGGATGCCGGTCGATTTGATCGGCACCATGTCAAACAGCCCAGTTCCATGGCTGCCGCTAAAATTACCTCTGTGACCGGGGCACCACCAGTGGGTTTTTGGCAAGAGATACCTCAGGAGCAGCGGTGATGGTGGCCTGCTCCCAATGCCCACTGACATCCTCCTTGAGCAGTGCTCTGTGTGTATGAAGAGAAGGGGCAGAGATGGACAGAAATTTGAAGTGACCACATTCCCCACTCTCTCTGCACACGCAGAGGACTGTGAAAAAGAGTGCAGGCATGAAATCCTGGATGATACACAGAACATCCACAAGTATTTCACAGAAATGACTCCCAAATGTCATGTGAGCTGCACCCACTATGTGCCACATCCACTATACACCCAATGGAGATGTTTGTCGTGCATGGAGCCTCCTCCTTTTTTGCATCCTCTATCTGTTGAAGTCTCAGGCATGCTCTTGGCAGTTCATCTTTGAGAGCTATCTTTGTGATGTTCTGTGTTTCATCAAGGACTGTGACCATGACACTCTGTCTTATTTGGGGTGTAATCCTCCATTTATAGTGAGTAGTTTCCAGGTCTTGACATCCATGTGACCAACTCTTATCTTGGCCAGGTTATTATTCCATCTGGGTGCATGATGACTGGGCATATGTGTTGATGGCTTGGATCTTGTTCTTGCCATTGGCCTGGGAGTTCAGGATCTGTCGGAATCTATGGAGATACTTGGATGTTGCTATCCTCCTTGCCTCTTACTCATGGTTGCCATGAGTTTTGTGGTACCCCCAGGTACTTGTAGGTCTTGTCTACATCTCCTACATCTTCTGGTACTTGAACTCCTTATGTCCTGATCATATTCCCTCTTTTTGCTATCATCCTCCCACACTTATCTAGTCTAAATGACATTCCAGTGTCCTTGCTGTATATCCTAGTTAGGTGGATATGTGAGTCAATGTTTCATTCATTCTTGGCATATAGCCTGATGTTGTCCATGTTAAGTAGATGGCTGATGGTTGCTCCACTCTTGAACCTGCATCCGTATCCACTCCTTTTGATGATCTGACTGAGGAGGTTGAGGCCTATGCAGAACAGCAGTTGGGATAGTGCATCACCTTGGTATATGCCACATTTGTTCACTTGTGTTGTTGACCAGTAATTGGCTTCTAGAGTTGTTTTCCATTTGCTCATTGAGTTCTTGATGAAGTCTCTCATTGTCTTGTTGACCTTGTATAGAGCCAAGCATGCCAATATCCACGTGTGTGGCATTGTGTCATAGGCTTTCAATCCAGGCTGGGCACAGATTGATCTGTCTGGTCTTACAAGCCGCATGACTGCTTGGTCTACAAGTAGTTGATGTTTTAATCCTCTGGTGTTGTTTCCAATCCCCTTCTGAGCATTGCTCATGTATTGATTCATATGTTCATCGATGTTGAAGGTTATGATGCCTGACAGGACCTTCCATGTTGTGGGAAGGAAGGTGATTGGTTGGTAGTTAGATGGTGTTCAAACTAAACAAAATAGGGGGTAAGGTTGTGTTTAGTTTTTGTTTAGTTTTTACTTACTTGTGGGGCTTAGAGTGTGCTGCCTCATTTATATATATATTACATTTTGTGATTGTTTTTTGAAACGCGGATCCTTTTCCATTTAGATGGTGTTGTTCCCTTGTGAGGGTCCTTCATGGACAGTATTGTTTTGCATTGTGTTTGCCAGTCATGGTGGGAGACTGTTGCTAGTAGTTAGTTTATTTGTGCTGGTAGGCATTCATACAGGGTTGTTAATTCCTTTATCCAGTAGGTGTGGATCATGTCAGGTCCTGGGGCAGACGGACTCTTCATGATATCTCCGACTGTGATGGTGAATGATTCCTGTTCTGGGAGCATGCAGTGGTCTTATTTCAGATTTAATAGCCAGTTAAGTTTTTGTGATGTCTCTTTCTCCCAGTGGTGTTCAGTCTCTCTTGTGTTGTGGTTACCCAGCAGCTGTGCATACACCTTGGATCAATGCCATCTTAACAAAGTTATGGCTCCCTTGCGCAGCCCAGCACACCCATGCATAAAGATGCCCCTACCTTGGATGGTTCTAGTAAACAGCACATTGATTCTCTGGTGTATCTGTTCAGTCTGATTGCCAGTGCTGTCAATCTTTTCTTAGCTGTTCCCTCTTCTTTGGCTTCCATTAGTAGTCTCCATGATAAACATTTTATAAAAAGAAAAAGAAGAAAAATTATTATTAAGATGTAACATTTGATAAAATTCAACTTTTTGTCAAAATTCACATATAGCCAATTCGTGGGTCAAACTACAAATAGGAATCACGCATGAGACATGTTTTAAATTTGAATATTGTGTTTCTGTTTGGAGATGACTGATCTTCTAGTCAAGCAGCCTGTTGGTCTCCTTGATGGTGCAGGTTGGGATCTAGGATCGTTTTTCTTATATTTGTTGTTATGCCACCTTGGGCGGGGAGTCAGGTTGGCAATCCTCTGGCTATGGGATTTTCTTTCTAATTGTGGCACATGGTTGATGTTTTCTGTAGTCTGTCTAATTCCAGTTGTGACATTAGCTTCCTCTTGATGATGTTCAAATGTTGTGTAACCAGCTGTATTTGAAGATGATGGTGTCTTATTCCTTCATAGTTCCCACATGCTTTTCATGCAGCCCCGTCATTGGATCTGCTGTTGTAGAGGCATTTAAGTAGGTCTAGGATTTTGCTTTGTGTCCAGGAATGGTTTGTTCAAGTATTGGTCGGACTGGGATTCGAACCTGGAGTTCCCGGTTCTAAGGCAGTGACAAGGCTGGTGAGGTAGCTCAGTTAATACAATTCCTTACTACAAAGCCTGTTCAAAAATGCAAGGTCACATGTTCAAATCCTGGCTAGGTCAACTCAGCACTTCATCCTTCTGAGGTCAATAAAATGAGTATTATGATTTGGGTAATAATAACATCTATTACTATTCAGCTGCCAATTTGGTTAATTCCGAGAGCATGTGCTGAAAAGCACTTTGATTCCCACTGGGATAAAGGCGCAATATTATTTAGATAGCGCCAGCAAATTCCATAGCGCTGTACAATGGGTAAATACTAGTTATTATTATTATAATACCAATCACCACTGTGCTAACCAGCCGCGAACATGTAAGGGTAAATCTGGCCCTGCACAGACGGCGCTTTAACAAACTGAGCCACGTTATAATGCAGGGGTGCCCAAAAGGTAAATCCTCAAATATTTTAAAACTACAGCTTCCATGATGCTTTGTCATTCTAAAGGCATAAAAAGCATTATTGGAGTTGTAGTTCTACAACAACTGGGGTTCTACCTTTTGGGCACCTCTGTATATTGATACACAAAAATAAGTCTTGCACTCAGACTTCCACTACTCCTGGGCGGCAGCAACGACCATAGTACACATCAGCCCCAATACATACATTAAAAAACAAAAAAAAAGAGTTACTTGAGCACTACCCCAAATCCCTATGCACATTTAAACAACTGAAGGTTTTTAGTATCACTCCAATGTTTTTCCATATAATTTCTTTTAATTCAAAAATATAGGGTAGAAATCATTTCATTGTGTTATCCTTATAGCATTTGATGTTTGTGACTGTGAATAATGATTGAGGACAACTTCATAACAAATATGAAACATTTAAGAATAAAACCCAAATGTAATAATATAAAGTATGGCTGTAACAGCCAGGATGGGATTTGACCATATTATAATGTAAAATTATACGTGGTGATGTTATTTCTCTGCTCTGCTTTAATTTATTTGAGCAATAAATTTGAATTGCATGTATTAGCTTTTACTTAGCGACAGATATTAATGGCAATTAAGGGAAACTTAGCCTTTAGTTAAAAAAAATTGCAACAGTCACCTTTTATTTAGTAGAATTCTTAAAAGTTCTGAATTTTTTCCCCCACTTTTCAGAAAGTAGGTTTTTCTGTATTGCATTTGCTAATGTCCATCTTGAAATCTCATCTACCCTAACGAACTAGCACCTAATAAATAAATAAAATCTCTAGTTTTCTATAGAAAATGCAGTTAATGAAGTTACCATTTAGAAAAAGGAAAACACTGTCGTCTGGGTGTAAATCTACAGGTAAATGATATTGACTTAGTATAGGAGCTACGATGATGGAAACGACTCTATCAAGAAATTAAACGTGTGAAACCAGTTTACAAGGACTTGTGTCAATAAAAAACATTGTGTCATCCTCTTACCATCTTAAACAGAATAGTGTTTCTGTATTTACACACTTGTCTTTATATAAAAGGTAAATGATGAGCTAACTAAAAGTTCAAATTCCGATGTTCTCTCACCCAGAATGGACACAGCTGGGAAATAGAGATGGGACAGTCTGAGTTGGCTTAAGTGAATGATAAAAAAAATTCTTTCCACAGATGGTTTGCTTTGGGTCTATAGGATGACCGTGAGATATTCCTGATGATGACTTCCTCAAATAATTCTTAGGCTATCACATAGCAACCTCTTCCAATAAGAGATTTCTTGTACACAAATGTCGCAGTTAGAAGTGTTCAATAAAAATGATCTCCCAGGACATTAAACAACGTGACGTACAACATTTTGATTTGAGAAGAATGTAGTGCATTCACTATGCACAATGGTGCTATAATATTTTTTTTAACTTAAACTGCTATATTGAGGTGAAGCAAAATAAATAAGGTATATGGCTGTACATTTAAGCTTGTGAAAGTCCCCATGAGAATGAAATGTGTCAAACACACAAAAATGCATGGTTCCAGCAGAGTTGACTGAGATTGGTGATGGGAATGGCTAAATGAAAACAAATCAAAATACTATTAAATACCCTGGGGGTCTACTTTCTAAAAATATGTATGTTTGAGTAGCAATTTTGGATTCTGTGACTGCTATTAAGGTTTTAGTCTCAATATACCAAATATTGCAAAGTTTTAGTTTTAAAACCATCATTTAATCCCTGAAATATGTGTCCTAATTTTCGATGTGTTGCAAAATGAACTAGTGGCTCCAGTTTAAGAGTAAACGTTGTAGCCTGTCTAGCATACATCAACTTAAAAGGTTGCTTTGGGTACCAATAGAACATTGATGCATTTGATAGGTTTTGGCCTAATTAATATGCTGTATTTTTGCATTTTTAGCTGTTTTAATTTTTCATGCTGAAAGCTTTATAGTTTTTGCAAAAAAAATATGTTTTGGTACACCCCCACCATAACAAAAAACATATCTATCAAATGTAGGCACACAATTCCGCCATTGACAGGACTGAGTGATCTGAGCTACAATACTGCCTGATTTAGAAGGAGAGTACATCCAGTGAGACAGATTGTAAGGATATCACTATCTATTTGTCTGTAGTGTCTGTAGTTTCTCTGACTGCCAGGTTGTGAATTAAAAGCAGTTCACTCAAAGCCTATTCCCCGAGACATACTTAGCAATAAGGGAATACTAAATGTACTGTTTGTGGTCAAGTGATTAGAAAGGGCAGCAATTGTGCATAGAATGTGGAAAGAAAACAAAATATCGTACCATCTTCAACTTAAAATCAGTATCTGTCAACAGTCTTGCTATTGCAGTGAAATAAAATATAATGAAGGCCAAATGATTGCAGACCTAGTTTTAGTCTCGTAGTCCAGGATAAACAGTCGTTCATCAGTGCGAGAAAGGAAAAGATGTCAGTGCAGGGTTGAGGTTCTTTAAAATACACAGCTTTCGAAGATGCAGAGGCAGGTTAACTTGGCCTCTTACCTTGTATATAGAGAGTAAGGGGCCAAGGTTCTCAAAAAACGGAATAGTAGAAACAATTGTTGTTTTGCACAAGTTCGAAATCTTATTCTTGGTATAATTCACTGCCTACTCAACGCCAGCCAAGGCTGATTGCATCTACATACATCGGGCTGATGTTTGGTAAAATAGCACGTGCCAATATCCCACTTTAAAAAAAGAATTCTACGAATTTCCTTTTCTATAAAGCACAAAATTCAACCAGCCAACAGTTGGCATTGGTTAAAGTGACGTGTGTTGATTGTAGCTTATATTAATATTCTAAAGATTATAGATTGGGAAAGGGAGAAATATTTTCTCCTATTAAAAGACTGAGGATAGAAAATCAAAAAGGATCGCTGAACGTTGTTTTTCGTAGAATGCAATTGCTTTTTTCTTTTGGTATATTAAGCATTTGGCCTGTTAGCATCAACATAAATTAGACTTAATGCAGTGTTTACTAAGTCAGATCGGTTCTTTGTTATCCCTGCTTATGATAGATATAAATCTATTTGAGTGTTCATTATCTGAGGACTAGGTGTGCCAATTGGTTCTTAGCCACCCTTACAATGTATATCTCTATGATGCATTTATAACCAGTAGGAAAATATTATTCACTCAGTCAGTCCCTACAAAAGATATATTTTATATTTTTGTGCAATCATTTTTAAATATTATTTTGAACTGTACATGGGTCTGAAAGCTATATTTATTACCCATTTAGCATTATTAGCCCTAATACGTTTGCCTCTTCTTTATTCCTCATTTTGGCTTTGTATCTTTCTTTTTGCTGTCTGGTTTATCTCGAAGCCATTTTCATTTTTTTTCTGTGGATACCATGTCTAACTTTATCTAAAAATTTTCTGCAGGTACTATGCCTCTCATTTATGTAACTATGTATTTATTACTGATGTTTTTACAAGCCACAATTTATTTATGAAACTTGGAATAAATTGTTTAATATATTTTTTAGAAATGAGTCGCTTGTCCTTGAACCTTGTTCTCTAGAAGAAATGTCTGTGGTGCGAAATGTTGACTTTTACTGAAGACCTCTCTGGAAATGTGACACCTACTAGATCATGTATGAAATTTTTTTTGTATATTTAATTACACCTCAACATTTTTTTTAATTTATGCATTTACGTTACCTTATGGCCTATTTATAACATATTACCGATTATCAAGAGGCTGCCTTGTAGCTCAAGTTACATAATGCTGAAATATTGTAGTGGCTGAAATTAAGAAATAGAAATTTGTGTAACCTCTGATTTAATGTAAGGGCCTATGTGCAAAGGCCCCAGAGAAGCAGCTTCTATAAATTAAACTGAGAATGTTGGAGGTATGTAAAGTTATATTTTCACACTTGCAGTAAATCATTTTAACATGACCTAACCTCTCCAATCCTTTTTGTTCAACAAGAAAAAAGGTGGAGGAGGTTTTACATGGTTCTTTAGAGAAAATAGATTAGCAATTATAGAACCCATATAAGAATAACTAGGGGCAAGGTTTTTTTTTTTACTTTACTAAACAGTGAGAGTATGTGAATTGACAACCACGTTATTGACTTGGGAAAGTGGGTAGACCACTTCAAGTCTTTTTTTCATTTTTTTTTTTTTACAACACACCTATTTTGATAAAAAAGTCTTTTACATTATCACAACCCGCACTATAGGGTTTATTCACTATGCATCAAATTGTAGTGCATTATGAACAAAATCGTAAAATGTAGGCTGAAGGCGGGTTACAGTGCGAAGACGTGGAACTGTGGCAGAATCGGGTGGTGCTACATTGCTCCAAAACAGACGTGTTTGGAAAGGGTGCCACTGTAATGCTTTCTGCGGTGCCAGGGATGGTGGCATGTCTGGTGGCTTGTGCAATAGCTTTCCGGGCGGCTCGCTCTGGGTTAGGAGGTTCGTTTTTGATGCATGCTGATGGTTCGTCGTTGTCCAAATTTCAGTTCCTTAGGGTTTTTCGATTGGCCTTGGGGTGGTTGACTTGGGGCCAAGGAAGTTCAGGACACATTCTTTCAGGATTGGGGCTGCCACTGAAGCAGCTTGGTTGGGTTTGGGGGATTGCCTAGTTAAGAAAATCGGGAGGTGGGACTCTGTGAGAGTCAGATCATACATGAGGCCCAACCAGTTAGTTTAGGTTCGGTTGCTATGGTTTTTGTTTGTTCTGTGTTCGGGAACATGTTTTTCTTCTGCAGGTTGGATTGCGTGGGTGTTGGGACAGTTGTACGTGTATGGGCACAACGGAGAGCTGCAGTTCGTCATCATGGCTTACAGCTGGGCTTCCCGTGCTCGATGGTGCAGATTGAGTGGTTTGGCTTTAGGGGTTTTAGTTTGCAAGGGCTATGCTTGGAGCTGTTTCAAAGGATTAGAGAGGGTAGAGTAACGGATATTATTCTGTTTCATACCAGGGGGAATGACTTAGGCTTGATTTCACAGAAGGCTTTGATAACGGGGATGAAGAAGGATTTGAAAAAGGCTGAGGCAGATGGTCCTTGGCGTGGTTGTCATATGGTCGGAGATGGTACCGCGGTTACAATGGCGACTTACGTTAGGCGCTTGGGTGGAGTAGTTGTTCGGCATAGGGAGTTGGAAACTCAATTGGAAGGTTATTACAGGCAAGATGGAGTGCATCTGTCAGACGTGGGTACGGATTTCTTGTTGTTAGAGTTTCAGGAAGGTTGTCAGCGGGCGTTGTTTTTGGTGGGGGGCGCTCAGGTAGCACGAGGTGTCGAGCTTCGAGCTATGGCAGGGGATGGATAGAGAAGTAGGGGTGTAGGTTGTTTGTCCTGAGGGAAAATAGTTTGGTTCGCTAAGAACAGTTTGGTTTAGAGTATTGGTAGGTTCAAGCTCGTAGGTAGCTCCAAACCTGGTGTAAGTAACACACTAACACGTTTCACCTATACAGAAGGCTTTTTCAAACTTTTTATTTTTTTTTAATAAAATGTATCTGCATTGTACCCCTGGACCTTCATTGGACACCTTTTATTGGATGAGCTGTATCTCACATTCCCGGGTGGGGGACAAACCACCTATGCTGTAGAGGACTGAGCAAACCCTATTTGCTCATCCATTGTGAGTATATTTCACTCTTTATTTTATTTGTTTTATTAATACAGAGAACACGATTCCTGTTCTTTGATAGCCTATATATCTCACTGGAGCATCATCTGGAATACACCACCCGGCTTATTGGCACAGGGATACGATACTAGAGGAAATCAGGACCATCCTAACATCCACAGACGGGGATTGTACTGTCCATACGCTGTGATCTAGAGCTGATCTCTAGCTCCAGAAAAGTGTGAGTGCAATATATTTTTTCCTTATATTCTGCCTCTGCTGTTATAGACATACTACACTATATTAGTATTCCTGTCCCATTTTGTTTTCTCCCTTATATTGGCTCCATTGGACTCCACACAAGGACTTTAATTGCTAAGCGCTGCTTCCTTACATTCCCTGCTTTACATACATTTGTAAATATTCATAATATTCCCAATAACATACTTTGATTAAAACATAATAATCTCTCTCCTGTGTCCTGAATAGGCCTGGGCTTGTATTTCTAACTACAACCCCAAATAGTGCAAAAATCACGCATGTATCACAAAATCGTGTTGTAATTACTCTTGTATTTGTTGCTGACATGTCCTTATCGGCCTGTGATATTGTTAATGCACTGCAAAAATAAAGAATTTAAAATAAATAAATGATAGCCATCTGAATGTTATCACTCTTTTTCAGATTGCATTGGGATATAAATAAATTAAATATAGGACATACCTCTAGAAGTAAATGCATGAATGAAATATAAAGCCAAACCGTAACAAAGTAAAAAGCAGTCAAATTGAGCCAATTGTAGAATTTATATTTTTCAGTTTCAGTTTCATGTTTTAAAATCCTAAAGGGATTTATATAGCAGTTAACACCAATGTCAATTCTTTTAGACACGTCATTCTCAGAGCGTGCTGCATTCATTTATTTACTGCCACTAAGGTGGCGTTTGTGCAGAGAAAAACGAAGATATCTAGTTTGTTTGGGGGGGAATGATTATACAAAGAGGTCCCTGCTTTCTTTAGAAATTGAGAGAAATTAAATGACCTATAGGAAAAAAAAATAGATGATTTGATTTTTTCCCCTAGCTCC
This sequence comes from Pelobates cultripes, assembly GCA_933207985.1. Classification (NCBI taxonomy): domain Eukaryota; kingdom Metazoa; phylum Chordata; class Amphibia; order Anura; family Pelobatidae; genus Pelobates; species Pelobates cultripes. Next base: position 90,916,473 of record OW240921.1, on the reverse strand, counting down.
CAAAACAGACGTAAACTCACACTGAACTAGCAGTTAATCTTATTTAAATTAGTATTTTTGGGACTTTTCTGCAACATTTGCTTTATTAGCCAAAGGTTTATACAACCTTGGGGTATCGAGATTTATATAAAGCTATTTTATTTGCTTAGTTTTATCCATTACACAAAACAGTATATGTTACTAGGGCTACCAAATAGGCGGCCACTAGTTTCTAGAACCCCCAGGATTCTGGAAGAAATTTAGAAAATGTAGGTTATCAGTGTGATTTTAAATTTTAATATAGACATATTTGACATTTCTCATGATTTATCAGTAAATACCATTTGTATAAGATTGTACAATGTTGTATTATTGTGTTCTTAATTAATTCCAATAACTATATCCTACATTCATTATAAACAAAGGTATTTATCAATTTCATGCAATGTGTTCTGTTTACTAACAGTGAAGTGCAGTGATTTGCAAAATTTAGATAAAATAGTCATGCAGTTATAGATGAGAATTTTTCATAATCAGCTACATTGGCCTAAATATTAAATTCCTTTTCTATTCAATGCAATTCACATTTTAATTAAAACAACTAATATTTTGTTTTATGGTTGCACAGAAGCATGTATTGTTATGTATTGACCGATATAATGTTCATGTTGACATACCTTCTTGTTCTAGACATTTTAGATTCTTGATATTTTTCTAGAAATCAGTTTATAAACAGGACTACACATAGGAAGCGAGGTTACCTATTTAGACTGGAAGAAAGGAGATTTAGTCTAAAGCAAAGGAAAGGTGTTTTTTTTTAACAATAAGAACAATAAGGATATGGAATTCTCTGCCTAAAGAAGTGGTTTTATCAGAGTCTCAGTAGATGTTTAAACAAGAACTGGATAAACACTTTCAAAAAACATAATACTGCGGAATATCATTTTATATTTGTGGAGTAATAGCTTTTTGATCCAAGGAGAGATCTGAGTGAAACTCTGGGGTGAAGAAGGATTTTTTTCCAAGTTTGCTGCAAAATTGAAAAGTGCTTCAAATTGGCTGTCCCATTATTCATCGTATGTCAAATCCAATGCTCTTCATAGAGAAGCATTGGGGACCTGTGGATAGCAGCAATTTAATTTTAGTTTGATTTATTACCCAATAATTTAGTGTGTTTGTTCTGGTTTCTTCACAGTAATGTGTTTGTATACTCCAATAAACTTATTTTGAAGTCAGTCTATGTAAATAAAATTCTTTGTTCTTGTTCTAAACTGCATTTCAGTTACATATTTATTATTAAGTCACTTCAAATTTCTCAGAGAAGCCACACTCCTGGTCACAACCCCACTCACATTACAAAAATTAAGGTGCCCCTCTTTGTCAATATGAAATGTTGGGTAACCTGGAGCCTCTCCATCCTGGAACAGGATAGGGGACTAGCTCTATTTACTCCCAGGAACCGGACGACACACAATCCTGGGAGCTGTAGTCCTTACAAGGACTTTCCCCGCCGAATCCTCCACAAGCTGGAACAAGGTGCTAAGCAGTTATTATAGCCCTTCATCTCCCAATAACTAGAAGACACATAGTCCTGGGAGTACAACTGGTTTAATGCATCCAAACACAGCCTTTTAATACACAGACCCCAGCAGGGGGTCTGCATTGTCTTCACCACAAGCCCCTCCCAGGAATCTCTGGGCCTGGGAGATAATTGCGTTAAAGACCAGTAAGCTAATTATCTCCCATGAACAGAGAGGCAAACTTAAAAATATAAAACTTAAAAATACCCCAAAACATCATAAAAACATAAAATAACCTAAAAAATAATACATCTTTAAATAACCCTGATCTAAGTGCCCATGTTCTTCAAATAGCGGTGTATGGGAAACACCACTGTGTTAAAGTTCTCACCGGCCGCACACATGGTCCTATACCCAAAATAGTTCCAGGGCGTTTGGTGCTTTTGCCGGTCACCTTTCGGGAGCTCCTCAGGCCACAATATAGGGTACTCCGCCTGGCTCTTAGGTTGCATTTATTCTACTTAGTCTCAGGCACCTTCCCTCCAAAAAGCGGTCTCATGGCGGATTTCGAAGTGGTTCAAAACTGCAAACCAAGTTGTCCGTGAACCGCACGGTCACCTCATGCCGAAAACAGTTCCATAACATTTGCGGGTAAGTCCTGCTGAGGTGACCAGGAACCCACAAAGTCCTCATGCCAAAATATGTTCCATAGCGGTTGCAGCTAAGTACCGCTGGGACTATTTGTGGGTTTGGTTCATGTGAACGGCCACCATAGAGTCAGCGTATGGTTCTATTTGCATGAAGGGAAATTGCCAAACCAGGGGCACCCAGGGAAAGCTGTTAATAGCGGCTTGGCAGAGTAAGTCCCAAACGGTGTCCAAGATCTGGACCATAGTTGGTGGGCAGGAGGCCGGCTTCTACACTCCTCCAGGAGTCCTTGGCAAACATACGTGGGAAGGAGTGTTTGTCACAGCAATGTTAGCAGCAAAGCAACAATTGTTTGGTTTGTTGTCTAATTCATATTGAAAAATTTATTTTAATTTCACATGACAGGAACACAGGTCACATAACAGGAAATGCCCCATTGCTATGGCAATCTTAATAAAGTGAACATAGTTTGTATAATAAACAATCAACACTATATAACTGCCAATAAAATATTTTATTTTGCCCTACTATATTATTGTACCAAAATGTCAAATATAGAGAAAATGTCAAGATTCCATTAAGGAGTCACTAGCTGTGTCCATAGCGCCTAATGGCGAGGATGGTTGTAAAGATGTAAGAAATGGGCATCTGGATAAAAAACACAATTTAAGGATTTTTCAGCTTTGGATCAATGCACTTACTAAAGCAAAAATTTATGGAAATTACAAAGGGAATTCCAAATTTAGGTAACTGAACTGGAAAGTTATCCTAGTCAACTATACTTCCAGTTCAGCTACGTTGGCTTTAAATTTGAAATTCACATCAAATTTAGTAAATTACCCTGACAGGCAGCAGGGCCAGTGTGAGGACTTTTGGCAACGGAGGCAAAAATGCCTTTAACTCCTCCCCCCAAACAAAAAAAAGGAAAACAAATCTGTCTTCACCTGTGTATGCCTTCAAACCTCTATTGAATTTCGTATTGCCTTTTGTGTTTTTTCTCCCATCCATTGAAGATCATACCCCTTTTAGTGTATTTTATCCCCCTTTGGTGTCTTACATCCCCTTAAGTGTATCTTGTCCCCCAATCCTGTGTGTGTTTCTTACTTCCCCCAGCTCCATTGTGTGTTTCTTATTTCCCTCACTCCCTTTGTGTGTCCCTTTCTCCCCCTATGCCCTTTATGTGTCTGTTACTCCCCCCACAACTATTCTGTGTCTCCTTCTCCCCACAGCCCCTTTGTGTCTCCTTCTTCCCCTACAACTTTGTGTTTCTCCTTCTCCCCCCAGCCCTGTTGCATGTCTCTTTCTCCTCCCAGTCCCTTGGTGTGTCTCTTTTTCCCCTTCCACGGCCCCTCTGTGTGTCTCTCCCCTCCAGGACCTATGTGTGTCTCTCCCCTCCAGGACATTGTGTACTTCACTCCCCAGCAAATGCCCAGTGGGCCGCAATGGCCATGGGCCGAGGCCGGCAGGGGAGATCACATGACTCTGGATTCTCTACACTAATACTAGATCCCCTATACACACTCTGGATTCTCTACACATACAAAAGATCCCCTACAGACACACATGGTGCTCTCTTCACACACACAACATGCCTTATACACACTACACCACTTACAAACACTACATCCCTTGTAAACACTCACACACACACAATAGATCCCCTATAGACACACTGCACCACCTACACACACTACATTTCTGACATACACATTGTGGATCCCCAATGGATAGACTAGATACTCTACACCCAAATACGCACACTATATTCCCTAAACACACACTCTCTACAATTCATACACACACTACATCACCTACACACACACACACACACACACATACTACAGTCCTTTTGCACACACTTGTTACACCCCCTATACACACACTCTCTCACACTCTTTAGTCCCTAGCCATACATATTACACTACAAACACATCACAACTGAAACCGACCAATTTATTGGGCAGACTAGATGGGCCGAATGGTTCTTATCTGCCGTCACATTCTATGTTTCTATGTTTCTATTTACACAAAACACCACACCACAATCAGCTCACTCTACAAATACGCAATTCAACAAGCAGCCTCCAAACATATGCACAATTCACTTTCCTTGCCATTTTGTCCTCTGGTATCCCACTTATGGAGACACCAGAGACAGAACAAATACAGGGCCTTTTCCTCATGCTAGAGCTCTTCAGCAGAGCTCTGCACATGGACTGCCCTAGAAGAGCATTGAACCAACATGCTTTGAGAGGGGGCGTGTTTATCATTGATGATTACAGAACGCCATCTCTATGGCCCCGCCCCCTCTGTCTGGACCACTGTGATTCAAAAATGCCTAGAATTTTTTTCCCAGTCCGGGCCCGCTCCCCAGCCTCTGTGTTTGCCTATTCCTCCCACTTCCCCCCCCCCACCACCACAGCCCCTTTGAGTGTCTTTTCCCCCCAGCCCACTGGTTCATTGGAAAGGGCTTCCAGAGGGCATTGGTTATTTGGCTAACACCTCCAATGAAAAAAATGCATAATTAAATACATGCATATTCTCAATGAGGTATATCTACTAAAACAGTAATACTTATTGATTTGTATTTGAGCAATGGAATGTTCCTTTAATAAGGAACCTTTCTTATAAACAAAAATAGTCACAGAGCACATATTTAAGAAATATATTACAAACACATTACAACATGCAAGCAGATGAAATATAAAATGAGAAATTAACAGAAAACCCTAGTACTCACTGTCCTAACAAAGTAACACTGTCCCAAAAGAGCTTTTGGTGAAGGGATAATCCAGTGCAAATCTGTGTTGGCTTTCAAATTGAATTACAAAGTTAGGTATCATAAGAAATTACATACACTTCTATTTCATCCCAGGGTACTAGGACTGCCCTCCTGAGGAGGGGTGGGAGGTTGTACAAAATCAGTTTTAAGAGGGGAAATCTTATATTTGCCATAGTTACATACCTTAATGCTTCCCAAACCTCCCTGGAAGTCTACAATACAGTGTATTTTTATATGGATGCATCTGATTTCATGTTAAACAAGTTTAATGACCTCTAGGAAGCTGGCAATTTATTTGATACCAAACATGGTGGGTATTTCTTATCTAACACTATAGAAGTAAAGCTACCTCCAAAATGTTTCCCAAAATGTGTCGGTAAACCTTCAACGAAACTGTACATTGCACTGTATGTGCAGTATGTTAATATTTTCTTGGATATTTCTAGTCATACCTGATATTGCCCCTGTGATAAAGGGTAGTCAGTTGTACGGACAGATACCTGGGTAAGAAAGTTCTAAATTTTTAAACCATTAAGGTCCACTCACACAATGGCATAGTGTGCACCTATAGGATATGCCTATTTGTTTTGTGTTAAAAAGATAAAGGGTTACTTCAAGCACCAAACCCACTTCACAGATTTGACGTGGTCTTGGTGCTTGGATTTTGTACAAACAGCATTTTGCACATATGTAGCGATGAAAGCAATGAACCACTTAGTCTGAGGTAAAACTTCACTTGCAGCCAGGGCAGGCCTGTCCATAAACCCTGGTGCAGCCATGGCTCCAGGCGGCACTTTGACAGGAACGGCATTTTGCCGCTTACATCAAAGCATATTCCTATGCTGCTAATCACATTCCCCTCCATTGGGCGCCGCTAATTCTGAGCAGTTTTTTTTTAATTTAACTTAACCATTATGGAACTGTACATGTAGGCATGACACAAAGTATTTGTAGAACAAAAAAGTAGGTTTGTGCACACCCAGTAGTTTCTTCAGCAGGTAGACTTTATTGTGGAGTACAAAAATTTAGACAACATTTCAGTTCCCCTAAGCCTTTGTCAAGTCTAAAATTATTTACTCCACAATAAAGTCTACCTGCTGAAGAAACTACTGGATGTGCCCAAACCTACATTTTTGTTCTACTGGATTTGTCTGAGCCGGGGCCCACCCTGTTTTGAAACACCCAGGTGGGAGTATTCCCTGAAAAGTATGTGTGCAAGGTCCTCTGAAAACTCTACAAGACTAAATATTTCTATGCCTACAACCGTGCACACAAGCATGTAATCAACCTGAATCACCGTAGAGCTATTATGTCACCCTAATCAATTAACTGCTGTAGAGGTAAGTGTTTTTATACTTACCTACACTGCTCTACATACCCCAGTATACACAACAATAGGGTGAAGCAAGGAATAACTGTCACTTTTGGAGATATTTCCACTTTAGGTTTTATCGGAAATATCTTCACAAAGATACATTCAAGGTCATTAACTAAAGTACAAATGATCTAAGACCGAATGATCAGAAATAGTCTTTTGCAATCTGGGGGCATTTGGAAAGCAAAGCCATTGCTCACAGCATTGCTGATTCACAAATTGTAGATCATAATCGCCATGCCTTAAAAAAATTAGTGTATACATTTCTTCAACTTACACATTTTGCAAGGCAGATCTTCAGTCACCACAACACTCTATTTAACGAACAGACCCCATATATTTATTTATTTGTATATATTTTTGTGCGAATAAGAACTATTTTTTCTTTCTCCCTGGCTTACAAACCTTGTTCTGACAATTTTACAAAATTGGTCCCAATCCCATTGCATTTTATTTCATTATGGGTTGGTTTTTTTTGTATTATAAAACCAATAAAGAGAGAATTGAGCATTTTTCTAGAAAACTGACATATCCTTGTATTCTCTATTAATTGCAACATTTCCATGTCTTGTTCTTCTGATTCATTCATGGGTTACAATATGGATTTACTAGTAATCTGAGTTGAGGACCAAGTTGTATGGACAGAGGAATTTGATACCCAAAGAATAAGAGATCTCTTTTTTTTTTTTTTAAGAAGTGTTTTAGCTTATACTTTTGGGGATAACTTTCAATTTGGCCCAGAACAAAGTTTGCAAATATCAAGGAAAGGGTTGGATTGCACTCTCCATAAGAGACCTGCTTGAACATGTACGTACCATGTAAAGGTTCCAAGCTGTGTGTATCAAACATGTCATGCTTTTGAAAAGTAACAATGCTTTGGATAATATCATCACTCTTACACAAAAGAAGGAATGAAATCCGGCAGCATACCTACTTGGGGTATGCTTTGACAGCTTTAAAACAAGCAAACTGCCCAAAGGGATTTCATATATTTGCCATAGTTACATACCTTAATATCAACTTGAACAAATGTTTGTTTCAGTTAACATTTATGGCTTGGATGTTAGCATATTAATAAGAACAGCCAAATCATTTTTATTGCTATGTATTTTATTTATGTTCAGAAATGAATTATGAAACTATGGAAAAGAAAGTATTCGAAGCAGCAATACTCCTACTGTACTCCTTTTTTTACGATCAATCATTTTTAAGGGCGCTTCTGTGTAAAATATGTTACCTTTGCTCAAGTGATTACGGATGAGTAAAATGGATTTAGAAAGAAGAGAATGTTATGTTACTTAAATATCAGTTGGTGTTATGGTAGGGATAAGTTATGCATGGTAAGTAGACCAGGATGCCGATCGTAGCATAGCAGGTATCTGGTGAAGGACTACCATTTTCTTGAAAAGTTGATACCATGGATTATGATTGCTACAGCTAAGACCTGGATTTAGAATTGATGCTAGGTCCTAAGGCTGAAGGTAAAAGTACAATTGAGGTCACAGAAGTTAATCAACAGGGATATCATGCTGGATCAGAATGAATGAGATACAAGCATTATGGAATAAATACTAAGACTCTTTTGGCCTCCCATACGACTTACCATTGTGGCATTACATGTATCATTCCATACACAGATCAAAGTAATATGTAAAAAGACACTCACCAGGGATGGACAAATTCTCACAATGGGTAGTCTTGCACCAAGAAGGTCTCAAGGGAGAGTTTGCAAGTTTATGATGTGACATCGTTGAATTATACTATTACGTTCTATGCTTGACTCTACCTACAAATGCAATCTAGAACTGTAATGGGAGATACAGAAGTAAGTAACTCAGGAGATACAGAACTACTTGATTAAATTTTATGTTTTTTTTGTTTGTTTGTTTTTTGCCTCATTAGCAGTAATTGATTTACATCTCAGAATACTCAAAAGCCAACCGGAACCCTCCCACCACCTTAAAAAAATACAAGAAAAAAAAAACATTAAGTGAGCTAATAGTTAGGATAAAGGGGGTGTTAAAGTGATATGGACAAGAGGGTTTCAAGTTAGAGGATATAAAGTGTAAATGGTGTGTTTGGTACTTGGGACTTGAGTCTAGGAACCCCAAAAACTGGAGAAGCAGGAATTTACTTTATGAAACAACACGTTTTTCCCGCCCAGCCTCTCACAGAAAGAGAGAAACAAGAAACAAAGAGAAAGAGGAAGGCAGAGCAGTGACAACTCTAGTCTATACGCACTATCACTGGCCCTGAAGCTCTAAAGTCCATGAAAGGAAGCTAAGAGAAATCTGGATGGATTCCTAAGATGGAGCCATGCCACTTAGTCAGACAGTTTACATCAACTAAGACATTTCTTATTGCAGCTGCCTGAGATTTGGGTGGACAGCTGTAATGGGAACTGTCAGTGCTTGGAGAAAATGAAGAGTCTGAGTTTTTACTTGTGAGCTGGTTTTGTGAATCAAGACCTAAGAAACATGGATGGAGAGAAGACACCATTATATGAAGGTATTTACAGTCAGGATGGGCAAAAGAAGCAGAGAGCGCGGGTGGGTAAAGCAAATGGTTTTTGTATACAATTGAAAAGTTTATCAACCAAATTCTGTCACCCAAAATATTAACTATATATACATGAAATATTGGTGCAAATAACAAAGACATTTACAGTGGTAAACAACAGGTATAAATGGTAACATTGTAATAGTACAAAATAGTAATATGGTGACAAAGGTAGAAAAAATGAGGTGGAGTTTCTTCCAAGGTTTAGTCAGTACCTGAAAGTTCCGTGGAGTGGAGTAATGAAGAGTCTGGGTTTTTAGCTTGTGAGTTGGATTTGTGGATTAATGCCTAAAAGGTCTTTAGCTTTGTAAATCACCTTGCATACAGTATGCAAACATGTAGTATATTGTGTAACTACATAAATAGAAAAAAAAAAAAGTAAAAAGATTGGATTTCTAGCACTTGTGCAAAATATATGTGGCAGCCAGGGCCGGCCTTAGGGGTGTGCGAGCTGTGCAGCCGCACAGGGCGCCAAGGAGCAGGGGGCGCCATGTGTCTGACACAGCTCACACATGGGTGGCCGAGATTTTTAAAAATAAATAAATTAGGGGCTGGGGTGGAGTTTCCTGTGCAGCGGGGGCGGAGCTTCCCGTGCGACGGGAGTGGAGCAAAACTGACTTTGGGGGCGGAGCTAAAAGTGCCAGATAACTGCTGCAGGGGAAGCACTGCCTCCACAATGAACAGCGGTAACTGTGATTGTTAGTGTGAGTGTGACTGACTGTCTCTGTGTGTGTGTGTGTGTGTGTGACTGTCTGCCTGTGTGTGTATCACTGACTGCCTGTGTGTGTGTGTGTGACTGTCTGCTTGTATGTGTGTCTGTGTATGACTGTCTGCCTGTGTGTGTGTCTGTGTCTGCCTGCATGTGTGTCTGTGTCTGCCTGTGTGTCTGTGTGTGACTGTCTGCCTGTGTGTGTGTGTCTGTGTGTATGACTGTCTGCCTGTGTGTGTGTGTGTTTTTTCTGTGTATATGACTGTCTGCCTGTGTGTGTGACTGTGTGACTGTGTGTGTGTGTCAGTGTGAATGACTGTCTGCCTCTGTGTGTGTGGATGTCTTTCTGTGTGTGTATGGCCATCTGCCAATGTGTGTGTGTGTGTGTGGCTGTCCTCCTGTGTGTATGTGTGTGGCTGTCTGTGTGTGTGTGTGTGTGTGTGTGTGTGTGTGTGCGTGTGTGGCTGTCTGCCTGTGTGTGTGGCTGCCTGTGTGTGTGGCTGCCTGTGTGTGTGTCTGTCTGCCTGTGTGTGTCTGCCTGCCTGTGTGTGTGACTGTCTGCGTGTGTGTGACTGTCTGCATGTAAGTATGTGTGTGTAAGACTGTATGTGTGGCTGTGTGTGTGTGTGTGTGTAAAACTGTATGTGTGGTTCTGTGTGTGTGGCTGTCTGCCTGTAATTGTGTGTGAGTGTGTTTATCTACCTGTAACTGTGTATGTGTGTTACTGCTTGTACCTGTGTGTTTCTGCCTGATGCTGTGTATGTGACTATCTGCCTGCGACTATGTGCATGTGGTGGATTTGACAGTGTATATGTATAACTGTGTGCATCTGACTGTGGGACTGTGTGCACATAACTCTGCAAAAATATACACCTGCATTCACACACAGGCCTAAATGCATGTTTTTATCTGAATTAAATAACCATCACACACAGCCAATACACCCAGCACAAATATCACATACAACCAATACACACATATCACACACTGTTAATACACCCATTACCAATACACAAATATCACACACAGCCAACACATAGCATACATATCACACACAGTCATCACACCTATCACATACACAAACAACACAAACATTACATCATACATGGATGACGAGGAGTGGTGCTGTGAAGCTTTTTCGCACAGGGCGTCTAAAGGCCTGAGGCCGGACCTGGTGGCAGCTCAGGCTTCCCAAACGAGAGTCTCTTCCTTCTGGCCATAGGTAGTTATAGAAAAGGGAATGCAGGGAAGCAGTGCAACTCTCCTTTCTATAGTAAAATAAATTGGTTTGTTAAAAATTAAAATAATATACTTATTGTAAACTGGGATGTATTATGATTAAAATATGATTAATGGGAGGGGGGCATGGCCGACTAGCAGACTGAGTGGACGCGCTCTGGCATAGCTCTGTACCGAGTACGGACAAAAGAGGATTAACCCGGGCATTACCGTATAAGCGAACACCAAACCTGCTGCTCCCACCAGCTGACAGCATGGGCCGTAAAAACAAGAAGTTCCACGCACCTGGGAGACCTAAGTTCCCCGACATCAGGCTCTCCTTCGAGAGGCCTGCTCAGAGAGACACGCCTAAGATGGTGGCCACCGCGCAACCAGCGACGGAAGACTCAGAGGAATCACAAGGGGAGGCAGAATCTCCAGTTTCACAGAACCAGAGTGCAGCAGAACAGGACTCAGAATCCGATGAAGACTCCACACCGTCTATGAAGAGATATATTAAAAGGCTGCTGCTGGATCTCCGCAAGGTGTGCAAAGCAGACCTTCACGAGGCTCAAAGAGAGCTGGGCATCATGTCCCAGAAGGTCAAAGAGGTGGAGGAGAGAGAAAAAGCAAGAGATGACTGAATCCAAGCCACAGAGACCCACCTTGAGACCCTTACACAGCAGGTCCAGAGCATGCACAGAGCGATGGCTTCAATGGAGACTCGGCACAGACGCCGGAATATCAGGATAAGAGGCATCCCAGAAGAGGTCAGTGGAGACGCATTGTTACACTATACAGAAACTGCTCACCCATATGGGACTCAAAATGGCCGGAGATCCGCCTGGGCTGCTGACAGTATCCAGAATCCGTAAAGCAGCTACAGCCCCAGCTAGTGCTCCAAGGGAAATAATTGTGGTGACCAGGGACATAGTGCTACGTTCCGCAGTCATGGCCCGCTTCAGAGCCATGGGAAATATAACTTTTGAGAATAGCGAGGTGTCACTGTATGGAGATGTACCTTTCGCAGTACTCGCAGAGAAATGCAAGCTAGCTCCGGTGGCCAGACGGCTGAGAGACCGATCAATCCGGTACTGATGGGGTACAGACGGAGCCTTACTTGTCACACAAATGGGTAAGTCTCTCTCTCTCACGTCGGACCAAGACCCAGAGATGCTCTAAAAAGACCTGAAGCCACAGAGTGAAGACCTAAACAGAGACTTGCCAAGGGGGTGCCAAAGAGCAGGCATCCCGAAGACACAAATCAAACACTTGACACCCTTGAAAGCAAGGAAACGATAGTAGAACAATTTCATACTTCCGTATGTTTTCTACTCAACAAAGCACGCTAACCTTAATGATAGCTTACGTTATGCTTTATCGTATCAATGCCTGAATGTTTTAATGTACTTCTGAGATGATAACTCGAGTTGGCCTGTTACATTGTGGTGCTCATGATGTGACGAATATGACCTGCTTTAATATTCTTTCAGTTACTGATCCAACATATACATGTGTATACTAAATAATAAAAATAAAAAATTGGAAAAAAAATATGATTAATGGAGATTTTGAGAATGTGTCTGGATCAGATATAGGATTTAAACCGGGTTTGCTCATCCTAGCATTAAGTCACTGTGTATTGCTTGAGGCCATTCCTGTACATTATACCATTCTACTGTGTTTCAAACTATTTCATACAGCCAAGGCAAGGAAATATAAACTCTTTGTTTTGACAGATCTACAAACTAGTGAATACTCGAATAGGTGCCCCTTTCATTTGAGTTTATCATATTTTATGTATTATCTTACACAAGGGAAATATTCATTTTGCTAAGAAGAGATGATTAATGTCAAGTTTAAATAGACTGAATGTTTTCTTTAGGAGGTGTACATTTCACCCTACCATAAGCCTCATTAGCGAGATACAGCTGATACCGCTACAGGCATATTGAGCGACTATTTCGCATTTAAATTACACTTGAGTCTTATAAGCCCTAAAAATAGTATATGCATTAACAGGAAACTGGGACAGAATAAAAGTTAAATAGGTTATTCTATGGGTATTCTTTTTAGAAAGTCACAAAGTAACTTATGTCCACTTGTGCCACTACATAGAACACCAATTTAATTAGTATAGCAGATTGCTCCCATCCAAGGGCAACATATTTACATAGGACAACCAAAATCCCAAGTTGTTTTCCTCTTCATGGGCACTATTACAACACCAAACAAAATTTTCAGACCCTCTTAGACCTCGTCAGCACAGTATATCTGATCCAAGATTCATGTTTGAATTTGTTTTAGAATTTGGGGCTTCTTTTAGTTGTTAGTTGACTATCAACTGACAGTCTGGTTGATGTTCTGCAACATAGTTACATAGTTACATAGCTGAAAAGAGACTTGCGCCCATCAAGTTCAGCATTCCTTACATATGTTTTTCCTGTTGATCCAAAAGAAGGCAAAAAACTCAGTCTACAAGCATACATCATCTGGACATTTTTCACAGTACATTTTTTTATCTATCCACCCATCCTCAGCATGTTACAGTACGGAGAAGTTTAACGATAAGAATCTGGTTTTTAATCTTCCCATAAGATGAAATAACGAAAGGGGAATATTGGCGTTCATGCGCCATTAAAAGACTGAAATTGCAACTCTTTTAGAGAAGGAGGATAACTATTCATCATTCTATTTCACTAAATTGCAACCCAATATTCTCTCATCAATGCGCCTCCAACTGCTAAGTGTGTGCGTGTGTCTGCGTGTGTCAGGTGACAATTGTCCCGGCTTGCTCAATAGCAGCTAGATCTTTACTCCTTTTTGATAATTGTCAATATATTCATATCCGGTAAAACATTCATCAGCACTTTCGAGGAGCTTCTTTTGCTGCTTTAGAGTAAATCTTAAGATTGAGTTATTTTTTATAAAATTGTATCTGTTTATAAAACTTCAGGTTTTCAGGTCATAGCTTATGGAACACAGTTTCTATATCTGAATCCAACAGAGTTGGAATGATGAGGACCACAAAATGAATATATGTTTACAAATCTGTATTAAATGCATGATGCTATTTACTCATTATAGACTAAACTCCTAATTTAATCATTCTAGCACGTTTTCAAGGAATTCTGAGTTTTCTGCAGGCAAAAACAGGTCTACCAAACACAGACTTTGAACACAAGAACACAAATACAGGAACCAGAGTCAATGAACGGACACTGCCCCCAGAGAGAGGCAGTGTTTTATACCTGGATTATTTGACATCTGTTTCAGGTGGACTGAGATAGACAGGAGCAGCCAGAGGAAAAGTCCAGCCCCTGCTACATCATGTTTTATGGACTGAATTAAATCAATTTTGGTTGATTCAAATTTGAATTCTCCCCAGATCATTACCTCCCACGTGAATAACTAAAGGAACAGCCGTAGACACACCCATTCTTCATACACCTGGCTCTAGGAGAAACCCAGATGAACCTGAACCACTTCATACAAAAAGCCCAAGTTACGACCGTAAGAGCGTTCCTCCGCCTGATGAGCCATCTAGTATATGTAAGAATGCCCTAATATCCAAACATAACGGGGAGGAGGACCTAAAAGAAACAAAATTACAACAAGTTAGGCCAAAAGTAGCATTGAAAATGCCCCGAGCCACATCTACCCAAGACACTGGACTGCATAGCAGCCCCAATACGAAATGAATTAGCAGAATACCCAGTTGGATCCCTACCACTGGCAACTAAGGCCTCCTTCAAGACTTTAATAAATTGATAACACATCAATGGGGACCGATCCTGCTGAACCAAAAGAGAACCACCACCATCAGGTTGGGCCTCCAAGACACAATGGAAAAGCTGAGCGGCAGGTGGGGGCCCTAAATAAGAATAAGGAGGGAGATCTATTGTCCTCCCCCCGGCCTCTACCCCTGAGCGGCGGGTGGAGGCAATAAAGTAGAATAAGGGGGGGGCCTATTGTCCTACCCCCCGGCCCCCACCCGTGAGCGGCGTGTGGGGGACCTAAATTACTTCAAAGTAATCTCACGTTTGACAAAACCCCAAGGGGAGGGGAAAAATATATCATGGGCCAGGAATCAGGAAGTACTGTGGACATTCATCGGTGAAAGCAGCCCAGCACAGCGACGAGCAGAACGGTTTTACAAGCTATCACCATCCGTTGCCAAGAGCTGGTGAGCTATTAATGGACTGCACAGATTATATGTTTTTAATTGCGACATCGGAATAAAATTTGCACATACCTGACATCCTGGTCATCTGTGTATCGTACGGATCCCACGCACACCAGGGGCTGATCCTCCCTGAGCGCTATAGCTGCGAGTGGTGCTGTAACCACTCTGATTTTGTGAGTGAGCTACTTAAAGAGCAATATTTTTCTCAAATACAATTTTTGTACTGTACTGCACTAGGAGTTCTCTCTTTCTGTTTTCTTCTTATATACTTGAATTGATGTCTCGCAAATATAAGCACATGTCACTTTATATAACCATCACAACTGCACTTTTTAAGGGTTTTTAAACACTGAGATTGCACTTTGGTTTGATACACATGTGCTTATTGATGAAGTCTTCTATATATAAGTTATTGACAGTGAGTGATTACACGACACTGCACACCAGCACTTTTATGTGTTTGTCCAGTAAAAAATTAACAGTAAAAATTGACAATACGGAGTTGGGGCAATGAGACGATATGGATAAAATTAAAAAATATTTAAAATATTTTGAAAACATTTAAATTATTTAAATATCAATAGAAAAATACATTTACTCAATTTTTAAATTTCAGTATACATATTTATTGTTTTAAGTGTGCTACAACTGTATTCTTGCTGATATGTTCAAACCATCTTACCAGGACATCAACACCCGGTGGAATATATATTAAGACCTATAGTGTCTCGGCTGTATTAAACAGTATCTAAACCTTGAGATGTGATATTCCATTCTAATTTCTTTGAAGTATCTGAGAACATATGTCCCAAATAAGACCATTCCTCTCAATGGGTAAGAATCAGGTCCCTAATTCTCTGCATTATTCATTTCTATTAGATGCTAAAACCAACAGGAGTCAATGGTTGTTACTGCAAAGCCTGTTTGATGACCAGTAGCAATGAGTTTGTGTTATTCAGTTCCGATCTACAAGAGGCCACTGTTTTGCCCGAGACTTTTGGGATTTCACACTCTAAATCTCAGGCTCCTAGCAGATTGGAACAGTCGCTTGAAATGGTGGAAAAGTGTTACATCATTTAGGCCGACAGCAGACAAGATAGACTCCACCTGTTTCTGATAATCTCACTAATCCCGTCTCATAATTATTCTTTATGAATGGATGCTTCTGCTTTTATTATGTACTTTAATTAAGTTTTTTTTTGGTGAGAGAACACAAGGGTATGCAAGATCTGTCACATTTTCCATATGAAGGGGTTTAAGCATGGATCTAAAAATAACTTTGTCTAAGAAGTTTAATTTTTTGCTACACAATAGAGATTGCCTGACTCTGACATTGCCGTTTAAAGATATGTTCAAATATAATTTGGTTTTATTATAATAACTGTCAATAAATAAATATAACGGTTTCTTTGACTAAGCTAGCCTAAGTTCTTCTTCTGTTAAACTACCAAAATAAAAAGTTCTCCTTAATATTAAAATAATAATTTGCAAGAAAATCACTTTACTGTTGTACAAAGAATGACAAAATGTTAAAGTTTCTTTATCCATGGTATTATTTGTGCTTTGATAATTACAGAATGTTGGCAGCGTTTCTGTACTATAAAAAAAATAAAAAATATATCTAATAATTGAATAATCTTTAAATAGATTAGTGGAGACTTTTTTTACATCACTTCTGTACAGTATTTTAGAAACTATATTTAAAGAGGTTTTTGTACATTAGAGAAATTAAATTTAGTTATTAATTTGAAGCTGGAGGGATACACCATAGCTTTGTTCTAGGACAGATTTAGATGTGCCAAATTAAGAAATATCTAAATATTGCTTGAACAAGGAGTATGAGTGTGTGCGCAAGTCGTGTAAGTTATGTCTGGGTTGGCTGAGGGCCAGGACGCAGGTCAGAAAGAAATCGACATGTTTAAATGTGGGTAGGTCCACCTTAACATGTGGTGAGGCTATCTGATTTTCTGGTTAAATCAAGCATGTGTTGGGTAGCACACTGGATCCCTGTGAAACAGAGGCAAGTTTGGCAAACCCTTCTAAAATGGTATGGCAAATGACATTAGGACAGCGCCAGGGAACTCCTAACACCAAAACTTCTGCAGCGGACTTCCTTTAAATTTGAGATCCTGTTTGCCCTTACATGAACTTCACTGGTCAGTGCATTCTCTTTATCCCAGTCCGTTCTGATTGCACCATGATTTCTCCCTGTTACTGGAATCCACGATTGTCATATAAATACTTTTTTTTTATTGTTGCTCTCATTGCTGAAATTGTAATGCCCATCCCTTAATGGACCCATTGTTTAACCCCTTAAGGACACAACTTCTGGAATAAAAGGGAATCATGACGGAATATTTCCGTCATGTGTCCTTAAGGGGTTAAAAGTTCTTATTTCAACTGATTCATTAAACATTGTATTGCCCTTTTCAATGTCATAGCCCCCTTTCACTGCCCCCCATGGTCAAGTGTCTCCAAACCATAAACCACGAACCCACTTCTATCTCAATAACCATACATCCACTTGCAATAGCATGGGCCCTATCTACCTCTTCCCTCTATTATGATTTATAGATATTTTTAGGTATGTGCTACTAGTATACATTATATAATATATATTATCCCAGATTTGGGGAAATATCTCGGTGCATTTATTCCTAAAATTCTTCAAATTGTCATCACGACAGTCCAGGCTTCTCTTGATTTCATATGCATATGAAATGTCAATTGCCAATTCATTGCTCATTTTAATGGCTTTTTAAACAATGATCGGCTTGAGTTATGGGTTTATTGCAGGATACTAACAAGTTAAGGTTTATTGTTAGTAAAGAAGATGAATTGATTCTTTTCTCTCTAATTGCATTTGATGTTAGTAACCATGGACGCTATGACCGTGATAATTACTATTGTGATTGTAAATAAAATAGGTGTTTTCACCAGCAGCATGATGGTGGGAAATAGCACAAGTGAAGTGAACAAACTGTAGGGGGCATGCAATAACTGAAATTTAAATATGCATGGCGCCGAATAATTAAGTGAATTAAAACAATAACATTCTAATTTTGGCATTACAACCTTTTGTTGATCTGAGCCTTAATGTGCAAAATGTATCCCAAAAAAAGTGTTGGACATTTTTTCTCTTCTTATTTTACTTTAAATTTAAAACAATGTGTTGTGTATTGAGTGGGCTTCTTAGTTGCTGTTTTTTTAATCTATATTTAAATTATACTTATTAATTATTCAAATACTTACATTCTTACACAGTTTACACTGTAGTTGTGGTGAAATACAGGCCTACATATTAAAATATCAATTTAAACGCATTGCCATTTTCTGCTTAAAACCAAACTACTTTAAAATATATATGAAGATAATAAATATAATTTGTAATTTGGCAGCATAATAAAAATGAAAATATAAAAACTTTTACTGTGTTATTTAATGATATAGGTATAGGGTGTGCTTTGTAGTTGTAAATATTGTGTTACAATATCCAATTTAAAGAGTGGAAAAAAACAACAGTAAACACTAACAAATCAGTAATTAATAAAGTAAAGAGTGCCACTATGTATATCTATGTAAAGCACATTTAGAAATGTGGAAACAGCTTAAAATTTTTTTTAAAAAAATAGTTCTCTGTGTTTATATAAAATCTTTACGAATCTTTAGTCTGGGTAGGCAACAGCAAAATATAGTTTTGAAATGTTACATGACAATACATACAACACTGACAACATTATCTTCATACAATAGTGCACCATAAAAAAAAAATAAAAAAAATTTAAAGGCGTAAGTTTCACACACACCCCACTCCCCCATACTCTGTTTCTGTCTATTCCTTCATCTGTTAAACATTCACATTTTAAGTCCTCTTGACTTCCTGTAGAATGAACTCAGTCAGCCTCATGAATGTTGTGAAAAATTACATTTCAGGGTTCAAAGCCCCCTCGGCTCTTGCCTGACAGATAAAGGAATGGTAAGCTAAGGAGGATAGGCTTGATAAGGTAATAGACTCTATGAGGAACAGGATGAGGAGTAAAGAGATCTCGTGGACTAAAGCACAGCTTGAGTTCTGCCTCTTTTCTCTCATGTAACCTTTTCCCAGTTAATTATTGCAGGCCCCGGCCTGTAGTTCCAACCCAATGCTCCTCGAGAAATGGCAATTAATTTAAGACTAATAGGATTTTAAATTCAAAACAATCCGTAGAGATTTTATGGGGGATGTGAATACGCTTAAGATACAGGCAGCTGAGGGTGGGTAGACAGTTAAGGATTTGGCAGCACGGATAAAGGAATTAAGAATGAAAGAAAGTTACTGATCTTAAATCCCTTTTAGTGGATTGGGATTGCTGTTAAAGACTCAATTTCCACTTGTTCAAAATCTACCACAGGGATTCAGAAAAGGCTGATCGCATTCAGGAAGCCTCATTGTGACATTTGTTGATGCACAACACTGACCTTAAAAGACTTGCAGCAACATTGATAGACTCCATTATCAAAGGTTTGGCAACCTTTGTACAGCGCTTCAGAACATGTTGGTGTACAGAGTTAAAGCTTTAATAAAGTAAAAATGAAAGTCATCTCACATAAAGTCATTGTAATCGCACTTAATTCACAGTAACCATTCTACAATACTTTACTCTTCTTGTTTTTGTTTTTTTTGTTCAATAGAGTTTGGATAACTAATTTTAATGGTGGTTTGTTTGATTTTAAAGTTAAAAAATATATATTTTGTTACATTTCGAACAGTTCTCATTTGGGAACATACATCGAAACGTTGATATATCTTTCAGAGTTAAGTGTGAATCGTCTGGAATTCAAAATGTATTCCTATTTTTATACCAGAATAACAACCTGACATGTTTTCTGTGCTTCTAAGTTGGCGATTTCAGAATAAAATATGAAATTGACTTTGAATAAGTGACAATGCAGGCTTCAGTAAATAACCCTGTGCATTTGTAAGCATCTATGTGTCTCGGTGAGGTGACAGGGAACAGACAATCTCTGTCAATTTAGTTGCTGTTGAATAAAACTCCAAAATATATATATATATATATATATATATATATATTAGTTGGGGGTTTTTTTAAATAAAAGGAAATAATTTTATATAACTGTATATTATATTCCAAATTATTTTAATAATAAAGACACAGTCTAGTGTAAAACATTTTCTACTTGATATTTTACAATAATATTTTGCGGAAAACTTGAATTAATGAATGAAGTGCATAAAACAAAAATCTTATTAGCTGGTTATAATTATTGAAAAGAATATCTCTTTAGTATGCAAGTATTCTGAAGATGATAAACACAAGTAATGATTATGTTTGCTAGTGATGTTTTATAAAATGACAAGTTAATTTTAAAACTAAAAATACCAATAATCCTCTTTAAAGGAATATGTCACTTAATTAGTATTTTGTCATTTTTATAGCAAATAGTTACATTGCTATTTTTATAACAGTACATCAAGATTCCAAACATGGAATGCCACACATCATTCAGATACACACAATACACACAAGTTATTCACCAATGTGCACATTTTTACAGCTTTAACATTTTAGGCAAAAAAAGCAGAATTTTCCATTTCAGCTGTACTTTCGGTCTGGCCTAATATTTAAAATTCACTTTGAATTCTCTTTGAATACCTAACAAATCACATTTAAGAGTAGTACTTGGTTTAGCGAATAATCTTTCTAAAAAATCTTGACAAACAAATTAAACTACAAAATAATGTCTATATAAAACAAAAAATGACTTAAGAATGTAAATAAAAAGATAGTATGTGTATGACATAAATACAGTAGCCATGTAACACCTATTAGGGTTTACTAGGCCGTGTAGAGTTCTCATTTCCGCTGCATAATGCAATTGTCAAGAATAATTTTTAGGTCAAAGAATTATTTGAAGTTGTGTTTAACATACCTAAGTCGCACACGTACATTTCCTCTGCAGGGATGTATTGCATTGTTCAGGGTTAATATGTGCTGACTGATTTCCCCATGGGAAACATGAGATTATTTAAAAAGGGCTGCACTCATTTAGGAAGCTGACCGGAGTGCGCTCTCTTCATAACATAGAATATGTTTTTTATCGCCTATTTTATACTGTACAAATCTCTTCTATATGGTTTGTATATATATATATATATATACACAGGTTATGACCAGTTTAACAAAGAAAACTTCAGATATCAGATACATTAAAATCTAATTTTTAAAGCCTAATAATACTAAATTATTTGAGGATACCACACAATATGGTATACAAGTAAATAGTTTGCCTATTATCCATGTGTGGGGACGTGGAAGAATTTTAATTGCCGCCCAACATGTTCTACTAACAGGATAAGAATTGCAGGGATCCACTGAAAATTACACAACTTGATGAATCTGATTGATATACTATCTGCTGTGGATTACGCCTGCAGCAATATATAAAGTTAAACGAGGATAATTATGTGCTTCTCTGCCGAGGTGTCAGACTGCGAAATAACTATTTATACATGTACACATTTTGAGCTAAAGTAAACAACCTCTAGGCCTGGCCTGCTACTGCTACCATATGCTTGGCTTAGACTTGTTGCCACGATGGCTAATCTTTAGCAGTGCTGCTGTTGCGGAATGTGTTTTGGTCGGAATTCTGGCTAAGAAGCATGAGAAACACAGTCTCACAGCTGTTGTATAAGATGTTGTCTATCGCTGCTCTAAGAGCTGATATGTTGAGTTGCAAAGCGGAAGGCTTTTGCAACCTTGTGTGCTATAAATAACATTGTATGTAAAATCCCAAACTTATGGAAACGGGAAACTCTTTATCACATGTGCCAACTGTATAGCCTCTGACCCTTAGTGACATTATCAAATCTCAAGGAGCCTTATCTAAGAAGGTTAATTTAAGGCATTTTGTTTCCTGATAAGACTCTTTGAAAATTTTGTCCAATACAAATTGTGCTCCCTAATTAAGTGATGAAAGTGTCTACAAAGGACATGGGTTCGAAATACTTTAGATACTTCAATATTTACAGTTTGTTCTTTGGGATTGATACAATTTGTTTAATTTTAAGACCAGATTTAGCAAGCCAAAACTGACACCCTTCTGGAAAAACATGCAAAAAGTAGGGCAAGCACTACGGAAACCACTGGACTAATTCTGATCGACTCCACATTGAGCATTTATATTCAACCATAAGGATACAGGCTTTTACTATTAACAGAGGTGGAAAACATTGATGTATAACTTGAGTAGCAGAAATTAGTTTTAGATTATAAAATCTCAAAAGAATTAGGTTTTTAATATGTGAATTTATTGAATTTTTTTAAATTTATTTTTTTAGATGACTCAGATTTGACAGCTGGAGACAACTGATAGTTACCCTTTACAACTGTGAACAGTGAGTAATAGTTGAACAAAAGATGGCTGAATAACATATAAGATGTCAGACTAAAGAATCAGAGAGAATGAAAAGAACCCCTACGATGGGTCAATCAGGAGAGTCATTGAGGTACAATTAAGGCTGACATAAAATGAAGAAACAAAGTCATGAGCGGAAATAAGAGGAATCTGACAGGGAACACAAATGTCATTTGGGAACATTAAAATTACCGGGACAAATTTGTAGACAGAAACATCAAAAAAAGGCTGAATTAAAAAAGATATATATCGAAAATAAAGAATAAAATGTAAAATAAAGGGAAGTAAAAGTAGTAAAATTCAAAATACAATGAAAGATCTCTCTCCAATCACTCCACTGAAAACAAGTACAAGCATGACGCTTAAATGCAATATATTTATTTATATTTAGAGTAGTGTGTGTATGTGCCATTCATTATACTTTAATTGTCTATTTGTCAAAGCATGACTCATACTCAGTCTCGATAATTATAAAAAAAAAACACTCAGACTTCACAATATTCTTTAGAAAAGTTTTCCTGGAATGAAAAATATTTCTTTAATATTTTTACAAGAATATAACTTTCACTTTACACTTTGTAATGAAAGACCCGAAACATCTTTTTCTCTTGGACTGAAAGAGTGAACCTTTGAATTAATCGTGTCCGGCTGAGTTGAAGTTGTAACTTTAGAGCAAAGTTGAAAATATAGAAATGTGTTTCTTCCAAAGTAAGAATTCCAGGAGATAGTGTAGGCTTGTCAAAGGTCTTAGATGGTCCAGGGTCAAATAATGCCCTGACATTTCTTTAAGACACTGATCTGTGAGTCTTGTTCTTTCTCTGTTTTTTTTGTTTGTTTGTTTGTTTGTGTGTTTGTTTTCTGCTGTCTTTTATGTCAATAATGCTTTCTTACTCCTACAAATTTTTTCCTGGTATCTTTATTTTATTCATTGTTCCACTGTCTCTTTTTCTTTCTTTAATTTTTTTGTCTTTTTTTAAGCAGTATCTTCTTAACATATTTGAACTGTCCTTGCACTTGCCTTTTTTTCCCCAGTTTTAGGAGAATGTGCTCATCCTTTTTTATAAACAGATTCACAGCATTTTTGATTCAACATATATTATGTAGTCACATTTTCCTTTGACTCACTATGACTGCTAATCAGACGGCACAGTGAAGTTATGTTGATGACGATAGCTTCTTTAGTTTATCTGCTCTAAAGGGATAGTCTAGAAACCAAATCAACTTTAGCCAGGGTGACCAGATGTCCTGGTTTTACCGGGATCGTCCGGGTTTTCACCTGTTTGTCCCGGTGTCCGGAGAATCTTTCTCGGGACGCATGACTGTCCCGGTTTTGTAGAGCTGGCTCCTTTACCCATATCGAGGCCGACAGGGGAGATCCTTTCATCTCCCCTGCCGGATTCAGGCAGAGCAGGCCCTGTTATTTGCCTTCTCAAACTGGTGGGGAGATCACAGATCTCCCTCACTGGCCCCAAGGCAGTTTGCTGCTGCAGAGGGAGGAAGGGAGCTGGGCCTGGGAGGCAGGTCTGAGCATTGCCATGCATTACCATTGCAACGCTCTGACACTGCACTGTACTCGCAGGAGGAGAGAGTAGTCAGCCTGCAGCCAGAGGAGCTGCAGGCTGAACTGTGTGTGCCACCACTGGATCGCCAGGCATTGAAATCCCCCCCCCCCTCCTTCTTGGCCAAAGGTAAGAAGAAGGGGGGGGTGTAATATATTAATTAAAATTACACATATGTTATTTGTTTTTTTAAGATATATACATTTTCTCCATTATCCCCAAAGACACACTGAACCCATACACACACTACCCCCCCCCACACAGCACCCTTTCACACATGCACACACACACTAACCCCTACACACACTACACCCCCCACACACACAGCACCCCTTACACAAACACAGCCCCCCTCCACACACAGCACTCCCACGCCACACATGTACACGCAGCTGTGTGTGTGTTCAAAAGTCTGTATTCGGCAGTCTGTATGTATTCAGGTGTCTATGTGTGTGTATTCAGCAGTCTGTGTGTTTGTATTCAGCAGCCTGTCTGTATGTATGCAGCAGCAGCCTGTGTGTGTGTATTCAACAGTATGTATCTATGTATTCAGCAGCCTGTCTGCATTTATTTATCAGCTTGTCTGCATGTATTTAGCAGCCTGTGTGTGTGTGCATTCAGCAGTCTGTGTATGTATTCAGCAGTCTGTCTTTATGTGTAGTCAGCAGTCTGCGTGTGTGTATTAAGCAGTTTGTCTGTGTGTATTCAGCAGCCTCTGTGTGTGTATTCAGCAGTCTGCATGTGTGTATTCAGCAGTCGGTGTTTGTGTATTCAGCAGCCTGTGTGTATGTATTCAGCAGTGTGTGTGTGTATTGAGCAGCCTGTGTGTGTATTCAGCAGTCTGCATGTGTGTATTCAGCAGTCTGTCTTTGTGTGTACTCAGAAGTGTGTGTGTGTGTGTGTGTGTGTGTTTAACAGTTTGTATGTATACAGCTGTCTATGTGTGTGTATTCAGCTGTCTGTGTATTCAGAAGTTTGTCTGTGTGTGTATTCAGCAGTCTCTGTATTCAGAAGTTTGTCTCTGTGTGTATTCAGCAGTATGTGTGTGTGTATTGAGCATTCTGTCTGTATGTGTTTAGCAGCCTGTGTGTGTGTATATTCAGCAGTCTGTGTTTATTTAGCAGCCTGTCTGTATGTATTCAGCAGCCTGTGTGTGGGCATTCAGTAGTTTGTGTGTGTATTCAGCAGTCTGTATTTGTGTGTATTCAGCAGTCTCTGTGTGTCTATTCAGCAGTCTCTGTGTGTGTATACTCAGCAGTCTGTGTGTATGTATTGTATTTGTTGGTGGTACCAATAAATATAAGCTGTCCTCGGAGGGCAATAATGCTGTTAAGATGGCCCTGGTCTAGGGTAAACACAGAAACATAACACAGAATGTGACAGCAGATAAGAACCTTTCGGCCCATCTAGTCTGCCCAATTTTCTAAATACCTTCATTAGTCCCTGGCCGTATCTTAAGTCTAGAATAGCCTTATGCCCATGCATGCTTAAACTCCTTTATTGTGTTAACCTCTACCACCTTAGCTGAAAGGAAGTTGAACTTGCCCTAATGGAACACCCCAAACACCTATAGCACTGTGGCTTGTAGCAGTGCTTTGTCTGTGAACAGTGTGTCCTCTGTTTTAATTTTGCTAAATGTGCAGATTTCAATAGAAATTGGCACCTTTATAAACCAACCTTGTTACACCCTGCTGGCTGTCAATCCGACAACTGGTCCTGTTATTTCCTGGTTTGGTTGGCTCAGTGGAGCGAAACTCAAGTGGGAGGCTATTGCTCCAGAGCAACTGCCTTGCAAAGACTTTTCATTGAGCTGCATTGGGAAGTATGTTATTGGACAGCCACAGAAAGTCTGGGTGAGGTAAGAAGGGGAAAGCATTCAAAGGCTTGAGATAAGAGGTCGGAAGTTTTTTCAAACTGTTTGTAGATATACCCAAATGAGAAAAAAAGCATATTTAAATAGTGTGTTGTGTATTTGGGGGACAGTGGAGTATCTCTTTAAGCTCCACCCTTTGTCAATTTTGTCAAGTGAATGAAAACTCCATAAGACACAGTAGACCCTAGTTTGTAATTTACAAGACAACAATTAGGAGAGAGGAAGAGAAAAACAGATTAAGAGAGAAAGAGAAGAGGAACCGATTGCAGAAAGATTAGTTTGCGATGACTGGGCTGCCTTAAATTTGAAATTCTGGCTCCTAGGGGTTTAGTGGACATACAAGTACTTAAGGTGCCTTTGAGTCTATATATGTGTAATTGTTTTTAATCTTAACCGCATTATTTTTATATACAAAGTAAGCATACGTTTCTGGGCTCTAAGGGACTTAAGTGACACCAACAGTCTAAACAGTTGGCAGCGCAACAGGTTGTTTATATTTGTTATTGATAGATTTTCAGTTATAAAATTTCCAATTAAGGCCTTGGTTTAATAATTTTGTATAAGCTTTTCAAATAATTTAATATTTTTGAATAACCTTATAAAATGATCTCATATTTTGATATTTTTTGATGTATTGATATATATTTTTCGATATTTTAATGTTTTGAAAAAAAATATTTTTAAAACGTTTATTCAAAAATATGAAATCATTTGATAAGCTTATCCAGAAATATTAAATTCAGGCCTAAATACAAAAAATTCTGGAACTGTACTTATGGAGAATGATATTGGTGTTCTTCATAGCAAAAGACAGAAAAAAATAAATGTTTATAATATGTTTAAAAATGTAAAAAAAAAGCAGCTTGAACGTGCATTTCTGCTTTTACGAAAATTTCTCTCTTTCTATGAGCACATATAAATGAACAATCACTACTGGGATTAATCAAGCTAAATCCTGCAGAAAATGCACAATTTGTTAGCAAGTGCAGAAGCCAACCAGTATTTTCCAATAAGATGATAGTTTTGGCCAAACTCCTCAGTTTAAAGGTACTTTAACATGAATATTTTAAGAAAACACATATCTGTGTTTGTTTTTATAATAAATCTCCATCCTTTAAACCCATTTATAAAAGTAGACTTTTAAAAAGATTTTTATACTTTATGTTTTGTTTGTAAGAAAAAATACCTGCCATATTTGAAAATTACTTTCAAATTACTCTAGCAAACAGGATGATAGTTTAAATAAATGGTTTAAGTGAATATATTCATCTTGCTTCTCTGTGTGTTGAGGTCATTACTCAAACACAAGGCTATTCACTACAGTGAGAATTCAAAGTGGATTTAAAATTTAAAGGAACACTATAGGGTCAGGAACACAAACATGTATTCCTGACCCTATAGTGCAAAAAACACCATTAGCCCCCTTAAATGCATGACAAACTCACCTTATTTCCAGTCCCATGTGGGTCAGCCGGCACTGGCCCCGCCCCCTTGGTAACATCATCAGAATTGCCGCTTTTTAGCCAATCCGATGCTTTCCCAAAGCATTGGATTGGCTAAAATCAGCAAGGGGTGGGGGCAAACACCATTTTGGCCAATCAGCACTTCCTCATAGAGATGCATTGAATCAATGCATCTCTATGAGGAAAATTCAGCGTCTACATACAGAGCGTGGAGATGCTGAATGGCAGAGCTGCTTACTGTGCAGCACTGAGCCAGGAAGCACCTCCAGTGGCCATCTGAGGAGTGGCCATCTGAGGAGGTGTCCCTAGGAGCAATGTAGAGAAAAGGCAGTGTTTGCAAAAGGCAGTGTTTACATTAAAATGCCTGAAGGCAATGGTTATACTCACCAGAACAACTACATTAAGCTGTATTTGTTCGGGTGACTAAAGTGTCCCTTTAAGGTCTAAATAGCCAAATTGGAAAAAGTTGCGTTCAATTTGGCTACTCTGGTTTTTTTTAATTTTAAAATTCACTTTTACTTCTCACTTTAATAAATAACCCATGTAAGTCTCATTGCTTGAATTTACAAATGACTATTATACTGTCAAACAAAATAAACTTTATTAAAACAGGCTTATTCACTAAAGTGAGCATTCCAAGTGACATAAACTTTATTAAAACAGTCTTATTCACTAAAGTGAGCATTCCAAGTGACCTAAAGTGAATTTAAAATTTAAAGGCGAAGTATCTGAACTTGAAACACAGCTGGTTTGGCGAATTTGTACAGTTTATCTGTTTTTGTCAGTTTGAATTCATTTTTATTTTAGCGAATAATCCTGCAAATGTCGCTATATAGGATATTCACTACTGGCATGCATTGTTATTAAGTCTAACACAGCTTAGCTCATAATTAATTTGGTGTAAATATAACCCGAGCAGCAATCAGAATTATTACATGCATTTATTAAACCTTTAATTGCATTTGATTACAAATTCACCAATGTACATGAACTTGCAACAGAACCTGCCATCGTTATTTCAATTATGCTTAGAATGTTTTAGTCAATTTACAACAACAAAAATCCCCTAGCACAAAGTTTATTCTCTACCCAACTTTTTAAACAAGATTTCCGATATGAACTGTCCAGGGTGTGCAAAAGCAATCTGGAAATTGTGTTCTGAGACGATTTTATGCAATGTATCAGCCTGACTTTAGCTGCGTGCACATTTTGATTTAGAATAGTATTGGATGGGTGTATTATGACATATTGAGAACAGGAGCACAGGGGAACAATGAAAGGATAAGAGTTAATTGCATTCGCTTACAGCTCTTTTTCTTTAAGTTTTGCTGTTGTCTTTTTTGTGCTTTGAAATGTATCCTACAGTAGTGAAAGGGGTTATTCAGTTAGAGCTTTCAGATGCACATTTCAGGAATTTAAACACTTGTGAAAAATGTGATTCAGTTTTACTACCCATTTAAGGGGGACAAAAGACCGAACAATTAAAATCTTTACAGTGTCAGAGCACTGGAAGGTCAAGCAGGGAAATCGTACTGGCTTTCAGAGGTAGTTATTGAATAACCGTTGCTTTGGCTTTCCGTGTTTTCGTTTACTTTAAATAGTTTTAGATTGTTTTAACAAATAATTGAAGAGTTGGGTTAATTATGAAATAGAAACAAATGGTAAACTATGTAGAAACACATACAATATTTAATTGCTTGGTGGTTCTTTTGATTTGAGAAAACTGTTCACATATGATTTAGTTTCTCTATAATTTTCTTGAAAGTGTTTCCCTCATCAAAGCAAAATCTTGTTAATGTAATAATAATAATAATTTGTAATAGAAGTATTAGGAATGTCTGCAATTAAAAAAAAAAAATCCTCCTGCTTTTTAATTGTCTATCTTCAGCGAATAATAGTTTGTATGTCTATAAGTAGAGATGTATGTGATTTGGCACTGCAGATTAATCTGGCACTCTCAGCCATTGAAACCTGTTAAAAATTGTTATGCTAATGCAAAAGGAAGGATTTCTATTTTAACATGTCAGTGTGAACTGGCAGGGCTGCCATCAGAAATCACAGGGCCCTTTAAAAAAATATTACCCCAGCCCCGACACCTAGATACACACTCCTTGCCACGCACACAGATATACACATATAAATTGTCATACACACACTTTCATAATATATAGATACACATTGAACACACAATGGCATGCACACAAACAGTCACATACACAGGTACAAAATGTTAGACAAACATTCACATATCCCCACTGTCAAACACACGGGACACACACACATACATGCACGCGCGCAGCATCAAACAGAAACACAGTTGAGCATGTACAAACAGTCAAACACACTTTCATACACTGTTAGACACACACACACAGCCAGAGACTCATGCACACTTTGTCAAACAGACACACAGCCTAAAATACACATTCACACACATCAGATATAAAAAAACTCACACACACATAGTTAGATACACACATGCTGTCAAACAGTCACACAACCAGATATACACATTCACACACAACAGATACTCACACATCCATTGGGAAACAGACACACAACCTTACATACACACTCACATACAATAGATACACACACTGGGAAATTGACAGCCAGAAATACACATACAGACATTCACAAACATAGATCTTTAACCTCTTATTCCACAGTAACCAGCAATAAACATCCGCTGCCACTACCACTTACTCCCTCCCCCCATTCAGTCCTACCTTACAAGACATGTATTGCAGCTTGCAAATACCCTCGGCAGCACAGTGAGAGAGACAGAGGTATCACTTCTTCCAGAGCTGCCACTTACGAGGGAGCTTTGTAGTCTACATGAAAATACAGAGCCCTCAGATGCTAGTGGTCAATAAAGTCTGGTTCAGGGAGATATATATATTGTCCCAAATGGACCAATAAGTGCTTTAGGGCCCCATGCAGACCCCTTAGATGGACTGGGCCCCTTACAAGGGTACTGACTGCACAGACCCGAGGGGGGCCCAGTAGACTGGAAGAACCTAAGGCACATAACAGTTCCAGGTTAGTATCAAAGTATACATAAAAGGTTTGACAATAAAAAGAAAAAAGATATAGGTGGAACTTAGGAATATATAGGTGTGGTGCTGCTGAATCACCCAAGTATATTGCCACTTTATATACTTAAGAAAAATATACAATCCAAGGGTACAAGGTGAAAGCGCACACAAGAAGAGATATTACCTTAAATGTACAGTACACTTGGTAATGTTATGAATTTTTCCTATACAAAGATAAAAACAAAAATACAACATAGTGTAATCTGTATAAGTATGTATACCCGCTTAATACTTATATAGATTACACTATGTTGTGTTCTTGTTTTGTTTTTATCAGTGTACCGTACATTTAAGGTAATATCTTTTCTTGTGCACACTTTCACCTTGTACCTCTGGATAAAAGGTTTGACAGGTTACTGTGGGGGAGAATCAGTAACTCCTGGAAGCATAACTGCTACAGGGCACTTTAGTGGTTATGATGCTTAGAGTATCCCTTTAATATTCAAAATAAACCTCTGATAACAAATGTAGCCTTAATAGTATCATAGGGAAGCATTTAAAAAATAATTTGGATAGGTGCAGGATTGTGGTACAAGTCATACATATGTAAGGGGCCTGGGCCACCTGCTTAGCACTCTGCACGTTGGTCGGGGCTTGGTCCTTTATGGAAAGGACCAAGCCCCGACCAACGTGCAGAGTGCTAAGCAGTCTGGGTGGGGCGATATGCATATCTACCCTAATAAGGCTGCATTCTAAACTTGAGGCTAAGCAGTGCCATACCCCTTATTTCTCTGCTGGACAGCATTAATGGGAGGAAGTGATGTCAGATCACTTCCTCCTGGCGCAAGAAGTAAGCCACATAGGAAGGAAGATAAACTCTGCGTTTGTTGGAGACCCAGAGCAGCTCACTGCCCCACTGGATCCCAGGGATCCCACCCTCCTTTAGCACAAATGCAGGTTGGCTAAGGTAGAGTTCAGCTGGATGTAATCTTTTTGTCAGTATCTCTGTGTGTGTCAGTCTTGATATATGTGTGCAGGGTGTGGCAGTATCTGTGTGTTTTTGGGATGAAGTGTAAATCTTTGCCTGGCAGTGTGCATCAATATGTGTTTGTGTAGTAACATGTATCTGTCTTTGTATGTATGTGGCAGTGTGAATCTAAGTGTGCTGAAAGCTTTCTGTATGTACAATTGTGTACAGGGAGTGTGGGAATGTGCGAGACTGGGAATGTGCATTCTATGTGCATCTGTGTGTATCTGTGAATATGTATCTATGTATATGGGTGTGTGCGCTTACATTTCTGCTAGTGTGCTTTGGGGAAACCCAGATAATGGTTTTGTATAGAGGCCCAAGAATTATGATGGTAGCTCTGGATCTGGGTTCAGAACAGAGACAATCTACTCTCTACACTTTTACCACCAATGACAATTGGTATGTCTAATGAATGCCATGAGCATAGTTTCATCTCGGTCTTTGGTCACTTCTAAATACCTCTAGGGATATCATAAATATCTTTACAGTCTGGTCATCCCCAGATACTGTTGCCCACAGTAAATATCATAGTGGCTAGTCCAGATCTGGAGAACACTGATATTGTGGGTCACCAAACCAAGTATAAACCCATACAGTGCTGGACTAACAAAGACCTTGGAATATCTGCCCGCTGCTTCACTCCTGCAGTAATCTACAAACAGACATTCCAACGTACCTCCTGCTATTGTATTCCACAAAAGAATGCTGTAAGGCTGTAGCCCACAACCAGTGTATGCTAGAGGGCTGGGGGTAATCGCCCCCTTCCCCCGTCCCTCTTGCAATGTCTCCCATTCTCTTTCTCTGGTGTGACCTTCAACTCACAATGTTTTGTTTTGAATTTATATCTAAATAATTGATTCCTGGGATGTGATATTTTATATAATCTGCTGTATGTTCCCTCTTTGTTGGAGTGCTTATTATCAGAGCTTTTATTGATTGTTATATTCTAACAGCATTATAATAAAGAACTAGCCAGAATTAAAGTTCACGAATAGTTAATCTACTAGAAAACCATTAGATATTGAAATTAATATATTTGTAAATATGGCAACTGCTATGGATCTAGAAATATCCAAACATTGATTTTTATTCTCCTATATATTTAAAACATCCAGCTGATAACTTTCTAGGTGAAAGACGGTTGCCATATCATGGCTCAGTATACAGTGCCTATGAGGGCACTGCAGGTAAAATAACAGAAGTGTTCTGTCCATGTACGTAAATCCTGTAAGATACATTTTAATTCTTTCAGCACTGCAGTTGACGTTGCCGTTTAGAGAAATAATTTCTAGTTTGGATTAGCATTTATCGCTGTCAACTAATGGTTAATAATTACACAAAGTCCACATGCTCTAAGAAAAACGGAAGAATCAACGATAGGGGGAACCTTTCACAGCTTGAAATTTATACCCCACTATTAAAGTAAGCCTTACTAAAACTGTTTCTTTATCTGGGTGTGTAAGGTAATTTCAAAACACTTAAATCCCTTTACTTGTTGACTTTTCTTCCTCGACCCAGCTCCTACCCAACTTTTTATGCTTTAGAAATTCCTCAAAGATTTTCTAAATCCTTTAATTTATTTTTTTATTTTTTCTTTAGGAAAAACAAAGAGGCGGTTGTAGCAAAGGGAGAGCTTTGGTAAAATTCTTAAATTTGAATGTAATGGTTTGAATATTTTTGGAAGGCGTCTATGTATTTATGCCAAAGAAGATGCTGCAGCAGATCTGCATTAGTATTTAAAGGTTCATTTACGGAGAAATAGAACGAAAATAAAAAGTTTACATCTGCCTTTACGAGATAGACTGCACACAGCATTTTTGCGTTACTTTATATCCTGTCTTGTTTACGTCTTTTATTGTTGATCTATTTACTAAACAGTGAGTTGTGGCAAGTTGACAATTAAGTTGTCAAATGATCTGGACATTCTTTTTAATTCAGTTTTTGTTTTCTAGTTTTGGGTACCTTTGCATATTTTACAAATACCCCTGCAATTGATATCACTGCTAGGTGTGACAGCTCTAGAAAGCTTATCTGGAGAAACTCCACCTTTTGTCATGTTTTGTCAACTTCCGGCTTGACCATAAGACAAAGTTGTCCCTACTTTGTGCTTTGATATCTTTTAATTGCCTTGAAGTTTTAATGAATTTCTTGCATATTCAAAAAGCTAGTTTTGTAAAAATAGTTTCTTTATGTAATACTCAGAGATGATATTGTGGTGTCATACTATGGGGTTACCCAACATTACAGCTTAAACCAACACTTAACCATTATATATTATACAAAATAGGAGGCATATTACTGTTCCTCAGAGTGTCTGGACTTCCAACACAACAACAAACAGAGCCAGGTCAAAGAAAACCAGAGAGCAGCATAGCCAATACTGAAGCAGGGTCAAAATGCCAAGAAATCACTGATAACAAGTACAACTCTATTGGGTTCTCAAGAAGCCACAAAAAAAAAGCACTAGCTACTGGTCACAATTGTCTTTTAAAGGGATTGAGGTAATGATGTCATTTGTGTGAATTATACACGCCCAGAACTTACATGAGTGTAGGTTGCAGCACTACTTAGATGCATGGACACCGTGCAATAAATTGACGCAGAGACACACCATTTGGCATCAGAATTGATTCCAGAGAGAAACAGATCTGGGTGGAGGACGCCAAAATTACTTGAAGGTCCACAAATGATGCAGGAGTGTTCAAATCTTGTAACGTGATTACATAGCCACTTAAGTTTTTCAATCCAAATCATTTCAGCTGATGTCACTTTAGCTAGAGCTCTCCTCACATCACTGAAAGTTATAGTGTGTACAATGACATTCACCAAAGGGATGGGTGCACACCCGAAGTCACAAAACAACCAAGATAATCAGGTGCAACTTTATTTTTAAGAACAACAGAAGGAAACAACAATAGGGGTCAGCGCTATTAAACCAAAGCAGCACAATATGGATAAGGCAGCAGCCCTGAGTAAGGGGTCCCTCGAAACCCTAAATGACAATCACAAGATTACCTTTGTGGTACCCATCTTGCAACTTTATTTTTGTTGAGATACCTGTTCATTGGTTCGGTATGCTTATCTGCTGGCTTGCTGGCCAGTTCGTAACAAGATTTAAATAGCACAAACATAGACTACTCAAGGTTTTAGTCTGAAAGTTAATTTGTTATACTACCAAGAAATGCTACTCATTTGTTATGTCAATGCCTACGGTTGTTGGCAAGAATTAAAGAGCATTTGTGTCTGTATTTGTGTATATGTGGGTGTGTTTCTGTGCATATGTATTTGTGTGTGTCCTTATTCATGTATTCATGTGTATATGTTAGAATGTGTCTCTATGTGTGTGTCTGTGAGGGTTTATTATATAGCTGTGTGTTTGTAGGTGTGCAGCACACACTTCACACACAGTTACAACACATATAGACACCCTACCCTAGAGAGTACCCTGAGGTAAGATTCTTTTTGGACCCCTACAACGCAAGTGTGGCAAAAAGGTTGTTCCCCATCTGTCATACAAGTCCCATAGCTGGGGATCTATTATTTGCCGTATTCTTGCAGTGGTGTATTTAGCACTGAGCAGTGTTTGAGTATTTGAATGTAAGCATGTTTCTGTATGGAGTATGTGTGTGTGTGAATGTTGGCGTTTGAATGCATGTGTGTATTCGTGTGTAGTGTTGGTTTTGAATGCAGGTATGTATTTATGTATAATGTTGGTGTTTTAATACAGAGGTCTGTTTGTATGTAGTGTTCATGTTTGAATGCATGGGTGTATCTGTGTGCAGTGTTGGTGTTTGAATGCTGTGATGTATGCACATATACACATTCACTAACACACACACACTGACACACATATATACCATACCAGCTGCACTGGTGGTAGTTCTGCCTCTAAAAGGACTCACTCCTGCACCAAACATCCACTCGACATTTTAATAAATATTCATATTGCATAAAATTGAAAAATAACATAGGGGAAGACTTGTCAGGTGCATACCCTAATCAAATGGTATGTGCATTCCTATGATATCAACTAATATTATCATGTAATGATGAATATTACCTGAGAGTTGCAAAGGAAGTCCTAGACTATGTCCAGAGGCATATGTGCTTCATATGGGTATTAAAAGTAAAAAAAGAGCGGAAAAGGGATTAGGAAAGACTCCCAAGAAGGGTAGGAACAGGAAGGGGGAGGAAAGACAGAGAATGAAAGGATAATAGGGATCAAGGAGCAGGAAGGGGACAACCCACCCCCTACGTGGCTCAACCGCAGTCCCTCCACTCCCCAGAAATCACATATCAAGGAGATTTCCAGAAACGTTCACCAAATTAATTAATTGTTAACCCTTTCAGAACAACAGGTCAATGATATAACAGTTATCCAGGCATATCATCTGCCACTAAGGGGTTGATTAAGTTAAACATTGTTTAAGCTATAGAACTCTATAAAAAGATAAATAATTAATATTTTTTGATTATATTCATGGGATATCTCTGCAAATTTCTGGTGTCTTGTTAAAGCAAATTGGGGAAATTAATAAGAATGGAGGAGTGTGATATCACCTTTCTGTACGGTTATTCTCCCATACAAACTAACAGAATGTGCCTAAACAAACAGAAATACAAAAATTTTTATTTTCTGCTGCAAATTTTTGCATTTTTCATTCTAACTATCTCTGTCTACCTATCTGTCTGTCTGTCTATCTATCTATCTAATCATCTATCTGTCTGTCTGTCTGTATGTCTGTCGAACTGTCTGT
Organism: Pelobates cultripes; assembly: GCA_933207985.1. NCBI lineage: Eukaryota > Metazoa > Chordata > Amphibia > Anura > Pelobatidae > Pelobates > Pelobates cultripes. The sequence continues at coordinate 90,880,361 of OW240921.1, read as the reverse complement.
CGATCTATGTGTGCATATGCTCATATCAACAATTGCACCAATATAACATATCTTCCAAAGCTCCTCTCTAGAGGTGCACAAGTAGCCTAGAGAGAAAAATATATAACAATAATTAACAGATTGTTATCTGCCAAATGTTTTTCATATCGAAATAACAAATGGTAAGCTGCCAGTTGGCTACCTAAAATAAGGAAACTCTAATTTGAAAGCCATGTGCTATTTTCACTGTTTACACAGGATGAAATTAACTAGACTATAATAAAAAAAAATTCAAATTGCATTTCCGCTTTGCCAAGAAGCAGTGTCACTTAATTGCCACTTCACAAACAAATTTGCTGAGAAAGACAAGTGAAGAAAATAAGTAATTTAGGAAATGACTGACTCATTCCGTGCGTTATATATGTTTTGGTCAAAATGTCTGCTCAAACGTGAGCAAGAAAACAGTTGCGATGAGGATAAAAATATAATATGTGTTGAAGAATATTACATTTATTTAAAAGTTCCTGGATGAATAATATGAAAATAATTTGTAACACGTTAATGAACAATAGCTGGCACAGAGTCAAAGGATGCACCTGTTTGATTACTACAAATATATTCTCAAAATTCCAGCACATTAGCAGGTGGTCAAAACAAATGTGAGTGGGAGTGAATATTCCTGCATTTGTACCTTAACTGTAAAGAGTGAGAAAATGGACTAAGATGGAAAATTGAGTCAGATTTATACATAGAGGAGAAAATAATATGCGTGAGATCATATGCCACTATGAATGAAAATTTAAAACCTGGGTTTAAAGGGAACCTTAATTTTTTTGGAAAAATATACCATTTAATAAAACATGAAAACAATGTTTAACTTATGATGAACTTTTCCATGTGATACTCCATTTTGTTTTTGGATGTGAATCAAAGATTTAGCAATTGATGTCATAATCCAGTTCAGTCCTGGCACAGCCAGAGCACACATTGTATTTAAAGACGAGAAATAGAAATATTTCTATTTCTCCTCCTCTTCCAACTATGTTTCAAGAAACACTCCAGGCACCATAACCACTACAGTACACTGGTTCTTGGAGAGTTCCTTTAAATGCTGTAGTGGTTATAGAGCCAGCAGTGCACTTGACTCCCACTAGGGTAAGTAATGATTTGACAACTTACCTGGTGATACAGCACTGCAAAAGTTATAATTAATTTGCCTAGAATGCCCTGAAAGTGCCAGGACAGACTGCCATAAGAAAATAAATGAAGAATTAAGAACCATGGAGAATTAAACAAAACAAACACACAAACAAAAAACAATAACCGCAACCTTTAGGTAATTTTTAGTTACCTATCGTTACCTTTTGGTTGTACAAAAGACTTGCATAAGATGGTTATTCTAATACAAATCTGAGTGTGTCCCTATCCAAATATATGTATAGCACAGAATAAGCAACCAGCACAGAGAACTTGGATTTACAATTTTGTTTTATCATACGCACGTTACAGTGATGCAATGATTGTTTTGCTTATTCAGAGAGTGGCATTTTTCAAATACTTCTGAACATTTGGAATACACAATAAGAATGTAAAACCTGTCAAAAATCTAAACAATGTGTTTTTATTACAACATAACATAGTGAATATATTTCTTGCCATCCTAAGCAAAATAATTATTTAAATAAAGCCTGTAGTATTCCTCCCCCAGGTTTACTGGTTAACTCATCTATTGTTAAGATGAAATACAATCAATTTTTTTTTTTCCTGAACTGCGAAAGATGCCCTTTGGAAGACATGCATGGTTCTGTGGTTTCTGAATATTCCTTCTAGTCAATAGAGGAGGCATATTGTGGTTAAGGAAAGCAAAGAGCGTTAAGTGTTAAATGATTCCTTCACTTAGTGAAGCACCGATGTGATATTTTCACACAAGCTAAGCAGTGGGAGATCACATAGCTGAGTAGATAATTTACTCATCCTTTTATATAATTCCTCCCTACAATCAACATCTTACATAAATAGCATTTGGAGCTGTCTCTTTGGTAACATAATCGTCGTTTAAGTAGAGCTTAGATGATTAAATAAAAAATGGCTTCCATTATATCGGTTCTTTCTAAATATTTTGATCAACTACTTTTATTTACTTATTGCATGCTGTCAGCAGAGTGTTAAAGGGGATTAACAGTGCACACAGCACCCTCTACCCAAACCATCTTACTATTGTGAGGCCAAGGTGGCAGCCCACACACTACCTGTGTAGTTCCATCCCCTGAAGAGCAGTGTGACTGGAGGGGGTGCGGATATGATTTGATATTGCATCTTGCTCTCTGCACTCATCTTGCATGACTCTTACTCAGATATGCCTTGGCAAATTGGGCAGAGGAAATTGCATCCCCTCTGATTCCCCGCTGCTTGGCCATGGAGCAATTTAGGTTAGTGACATGTTAGCAATGTACAGGAGGGAGCGATACACAATGTGTCAAAGGTGGTATAGGAAGACACAAAAGAGTGTAAAAATGGCAGGGGCAAATAAGGGGGATAAGGAGAGACACACACAGCATTAATATTTAAGGAGTGCCACCACAAAGGAATGAGGGAAATCAGGAGAAATGCACACTAAAGTGAAAATTCAAAATTAGTTTCAAATTGAAGGACACATTAGCTTAAACCATAGCTGACCTAGAGAATTCTCCATTTGACTATTTATACCTTAAATTTGAATACCCACTTTGAATCCACCTTGAATTCTAGCTGATGACCTTGCAACGTAACTAACCGTTTCACCTTTGATTCATTTATTTGTATTTTGATTAGGACAATTTATTATATGTGCAGCATTACCAAATAGGCACAAATGTTTTGTGTCAGCAGACACTAACCTATGGACAAAAATTATTTCTCTATGTTAAAGACATACTTTCCAGATTATACACTCCTAACCGTAATATACAGTGAGGGGAAAAAAGTATTTGATCCCCTGCTGATTTTGAACTTTTGTCCACTGACAAAGAAATGTTCAGTTTATAATTTTAATGGTAGGTGTATTGTGACAGTGAGAGACAGAAAAACAAAAAAAACAATCCAGAAAAACACGTTATAAAAGTTTTAAATTGATTTGCAAGTCAATGAGTGAAATAAGTATTTGATCCCCTATCAATCAGCAAGATTTCTGGCTCCCAGGTGTCTTCTATACAGGTATAAAGGGAGTGCTCCTAATCTCAGCTCGTTACCTATATAAAAGACACCTGTCCACAGAAGAAATCAATCAGATTCCAAACTCTTCACCATGGCCAAGACCAAAGATCTGTCCAAAGATGTCAGGGACAAGATTGTAGACCTACACAAGGCTGGAATGGACTATAAGACTATCGCCAAGCAGCTTGGTGAGAAGGTGACAACAGTTGGTGCGATTATTTGCAAATGGAAGAAACACAAAATAACTGTCAGTCTCCCTTGGTCTGGTGTTCCATGCAAGATCTCACCTCCTGGAGTTTCAGTGATCATGAGAACGTTGAGGAGTCAGCCTAGAACTACAAGGGAGGATCTTGTTAATGATCTCAAGGTAGCTGGGACCATAGTCACCAAGAAAACAATTGGTAACACACTTCGCCATGAAGGACTGAAATCCTGCAGCGCCCACAAGGTCCCCCTGCTCAAGAAAGCACATGTACAAGTTTGCCAATGAATATCTGAATGATTCAAAGGAGAACTGAGTGAAAGTGTTGTGGTCAGATGAGACCAAAATCGAGTATTTCGGCATCAACTCAACTCGCTGTTTGGAGGAGGAGGAATGCTGCCTATGACCGCTAGAACACCATCTCCACTGTCAAACATGGAGGTGGAAACATTATGCTTTGGAGGTGTTTTTCTGCTAAGGGGACAGGACAACTGCACCGCATCAAAGGGACGATGGACGGGGCCAATGGACCATCAAATCTTGGGTGAGAACCTTCTTCCTTTAGCCAGGGCATTAAAATGGGTTGTGGATGGGTATTCCAGCATGACAATGACCCAAAACACACAGCCAAGGCAACAAAGGAGTGGCTCAAGAAGAAGCACATTAAGATCTTGGAGTGGCCAGTCTCCAGACCTTAATCCCATAGAAAATCGGTTGAGGGAGCTGAAGGTTCGAGTTGCCAAACGTCAGCCTTGATACATTAAAGAATTGGAGAGGCTCTGCAAAGAGGAGTGGGGCAAAATCCCTGCTGAGATGTGTGCAAACCTGGAGGCCAACTACAAGTAACGTCTGACCTCTGTGATTGCCAACAAGGGTTTTGCCACCAAGTACTAATTCAAAGGGGTCAAATACTTATTTCACTCATTGACATGCAAATTAATTTTAATTTAACTTTTTTGACATGCGTCTTTTTGGATTTTTTTTGTTTTGTTATTTTGTCTCTCACTGTTAAAATACACCTACCATTAAAATTATAGACTGATCATTTTTTTGTCAGTGGGCAAACATTCAAAATCAGCAGGGGATCAAATACTTTTTTTCCCTCAATGTCTCCTAATTCTAACCTCCACTCCTATTGCATAACCAAAACCCATATCCCTAATCCTAAACCATAATCTTCCTATCATCAATAGCCCCAATCGCTAATGCTATACCTTGCCCCGCAATCTGTAATAATGCCTACATTCTACATTTTGGCTTTTTAGAATTTGCTGTTACTCTGACTCATCATTTTATCATTTACAATTCTACCAAATTCCAACATGGTGCATTGCATAGTCTGATTGGAAGATCTTTACTAAAACACTTGCAGCAAAAAAAGAATGAACTTGGACTGGAGGGGGGAAAAAAACTTGATAACATATTTTTTTCAATTCTATCAAATTGCACGTTTGCAAAAGCACAGAAAGATCTGAAATGGCAAATCCAACAGTGGCAAGTATTTTGAAGATTAATATTTTGTTTAGTTAGTATTTAACTGGACTGCTTGCTTGCACCAAGTCTTAAGTCATCATATATTTCAATAATTAATCACCCATCTAATTTGAAGGAACATTCCAAGCACCATGCTGTTGTGATTATGGTACCAGGAGTGTCACAGATGCCCCACTCACCCGCTGTAAGTAGTAAAACCATTTTAGAACGCTTCCTGCCTCCACGACATCAGAGACTTCACCTCCCTGTTTGAGCTGAGCCTGGAGGTGAAGGGATTAGTTTATAGTCTGAGATCAAAAAGTTGATGCTCTTAGCCAATGAACTACACTACTGGCCTTCACGCACAAGAGCTACCGGACACAACTTCAAAAATAAAAGGGAATCATGACGGAATATTTCCGTCATGTGTCCTTAAGGGGTTAAATGCGCCTAAGCAAATGTAGTAGGAACAAGGAGGGGGGTGCCGGGACACTCCTGACACTGAGCAAACTTAATAATTATGGTGCTTGGAGTGTTCCTTTCATGGATTGTCCTTTTTTCTGTACTATTTGTGGCAGATACTACTAGGAAAAAAGACAGAAAATATTCCTTTAAAAAACTACTAAATAAAATGTGTCCTACTCTGCATCATGAAAACATTCAAGTGCGTGTTCTTCTTCACACAGAGATCCTTACAAAATATTTTTCCTAATGGAAAATCAGGATAAGCTGAGCAAATATACCACGGAGAAAGAAAAAGTAAAAAAAAAAAAAATGCAAATACATGGCATTTATGGAAGCAATCAAAGTTTCCACTCTGTAGAAGCCAAACTTGAAAAAAAAGACAATAAAAATGAAAAATACCAGATAAAGAAAATAATATTTTTCATTAACAGGGAATAAAATATGCATTCTGTTTAAAATTTCAGACTTGTTATTTAAAAATAGACATATAGAAGCAGACAGGAGACAGACCAATGGTACATCTATTCATAATGAATATGTGATCATGTACATACTGTAGTATTATACCTATTATAGGTCATTTAATTACACATACTGTACGCATATTTAGATAATGGAGCTTAAAGGGGAACTGTCACTTCTATGGAAATTGCACCATTGAAAAAAATATTAAAAAATCACCTGTAAAATATGCTAAAATATTTTTCATGATATACACCATTTTCTTTAAAAATTTTTAATAAATAACCTTATAAATCTGTTTAGGCATAGTTAGGGTAAACATTGCAGATGAGAAGGAGAACTAGAAACATTGTTTAATTTCTCCTCTACCCTGTATAGTTGCTCGATGATGACTGCCAGGTGCAAAAGACAGAGTTTATAACAAAGATGGACGTACCCAGTTGAATGGAAATTAAGTGTCAATCTAAACTTTAAATGCTACTTTTCACACTTTACAAATACATATTTGTTATTAGAGAAAGTAAGTGAAGATGTTGTGAAAAATCCTGGGAAGTGACAGTACCCCTTTAACTAAAGTTTTATTATTTGAAAATAATGGGGGGAAAAAAGTAAAAATGGAAACTCATCCAGGTTGGTTTGACTGCTTATCGCCATAGAGCAGTAGTGGGTAGCTTTTTAAACTGAATGAGAGGATGCATCTATGCATTTAGACTAACTATAGGAAAATCGTGTGTTTTTAGCAATTAAGTTTTACTTTCTCTGAATGAATACTCATAAACAATGTTCTCAGACTGGCCACAGAGAAAACCAAAAAATGCCCGTGGGCCAAAGTTCTGTAGATCCACTGGGCGTAATATGAATTATTATAATTGAAATGGTGCTTGATTCGACCTCTTCTCTCCCTCATTCTGTGTCTGTAACACAGGGAGAGGCTTGTGTGAATAGATTATGAGTCCAGCAACATAAAAGGGACACTATAGTCACCAAGACCACTTCATCTCAATGAAGTGGCATGGGTGCCAGGTCCCTCAGGTTTTAACCCTTCAGATGCAAACATAGCAGTTTCAGAGAAACTGCTATGTTTACATTTGGAGTTAATCCAGCCTCTAGTGGCTGTCTTCTGGACAGCCACCAGAGGCGCATCTGCAACCCTGGAGGCACATTTTGCGTCCATAGGAAAGCATTGAGAATGTGCATTCGGCTCCGCTGATGTTGGCGGGAGAGGAGAGGTCACCAGCGCTGGCGCTGGAATAAGGTAAGCTGCTAAGGGGATTTAACCCATTCAGCACCACGGGAGGGGGACCCTGAGGGTGGGGGCACCCTCAGGGCACTATAGTGTCAGGAAAACCACTTTGTTTTCCTGACACTATAGTGATCCTTTAATAACCAGTCACCGTTTCTACACAGAGCAAAGCCCAGCCACTGAATAGGCACAACCTCATACTGACATAGACATTAAGATGTGCATAGGTCATCAGTACCATCACTGGGAATGTAACTCTGTGCTTCCAGCCAACCCTAATATTCCATAAGGAATATGGGCACTGAATAAGTGGCATGGGGTATGTAAAGGATGGCTGGGGATAAGGAATACAAGTGAATGAAGGAATAATATAGCTGGCTAGCCAGGAGAAACTTGAAATGGATGAGAGATAAGGATGATAGGCATGGTATGGATGGCAGGGGATGTGAATATAATACCTGGTGGTATGAAAACATGGCTGAAGGTCAAGAGATAAAGGCAAAAATAATGAAAGAGTAGGCTAGGGGGGAGATTGAAGAATAAAAGGAGAGACTTGGGAGGATTGGCATTGCATGGGTATATACTATGGGTGTTGTGGCAAATGTGCCTATGCCACGAGCTCCTGGAGGAGCCTGCTAGCTAGCCTCCTGCCCAAGACTATGGGCCATATATGAAGACCCTGTTCGGGAGTTAAATCTCCCCAGCCGACATTATCAGCTTTCCCTGGGTGCCTTTGGTTCAGCACTTTCCCTTCATTCGAATGGAACCAAACACTAGCCGCAGTTTGCATGAAGAAATCCACAAATTGTCCGAGATCGTTATGGAACTAAATTCGGCATGAGGACTTTGTGGGTTCCCAGTCACCTCAGTGGGACTTAGTTGCGAATGTTATGGAACTGTTTGGTTTGGTGACCGTGCAGATCCCGGACAAATTAGTCCGGAGTTTTGAATGACTTTGCAACACGCCAGAAGAGCGCTTTTTGGAGGGAAGGTGCCTGAGACTAAGGTGAACAAATGCTACCTAGGAGCCAGCCGGAGCACCCCATATTGCGGCCGCAGGAGGTTATTTTAATGTAATGGGTATAAAATTAATGCCTGAAGAGTTATGGAATATGATGAGTAACAAGGGATATGAAATGGCCGATGGATTACAAGGAAACATTAGATAAAATGGGTTTAAGATGGATGGCAAAGGCATGACTGGAACCGATGATTGCAAGTTGGGTGCTGGACTCTGAAATGTTATGCATATTTTTTGCCCCAGACCAGCTCTGTTCACTACAGACAATTAGAGAGAATTAGCAATACATATTTTTAAGTCTGTGTTTCAAACTGGATTTTTGTTTGTGATTAAAGACTGAAAATGTTAGCCGATGGGGTACAGGTGTGTGGGACTCAAGTCACCGATGTTTCCGGGGCAGTGTCCACTATATGGGGATAGGCTGAATCTTTTAATGCATCTCATGGCCTCTGTAGTTACGGCTCTCTACCCTTCTAGATGCAGTTGTTTGTTTTGCTCCTTTTATTTTATTTCATATATCGCCTCACCATGTAATTTGATACCCAGTACTATTGCTCATTGTCTAAATTAAACCTGTAATCAGTCACAGGCAGAGTGCCTTTTTTACACCTTGTCTCATCTACCATAACTTATCATGTTTCTTTATATCGTGTTTTCTCACCTTTGTTTAGCCTACAGTCACTCACTCCTATTGTCAGTCTGTGTTACCGAATTTACTGATACTTATACCTTGCCACTAGACTGACAACCATGGTTGCTTATTATGTTTTTATTTCATGTTTATTTTTATAAAACTGTGCCAGTACATTGCATGCTATAACAACATGTCATTGTGTATCTTGCTATTGCTGTAGTGGCTTTAACAAGCCCGGTTGTACTCCTTTTGCACTGAAAAATAAAGATTGGCAAAAAAAAAAAAGAAAATTGTGGACACTATTGTGGACATTATATTCTAAAAGCATTTATTACTTTTTTTCCCATAGGGATATTGTCTCTCCAGTGACCATAATGTTAGAGGAACACTCTAAGCATCATAACCACTACAGAGAGCTGTAGTGGTGATGGTGATGGTGCTGATGTTTCCTAGCAACCCTGATTGTAAATATAATTGGATAGCTGAAATCTCCTAAGTTTTGTCAGCTGGTCACTCTCAGCCAATGAGCTAAGCTCTTCACCTCCTGAAGCTGTGAAGGCGGAGAGCAGTAAGACCTCAAACTGTTCTAAAATGATTTGACAGTCCTGACGCCATAACCACTTCAGTAAGGATTTCTGATTTTTTTTCTTCCTGTTTCTTCCAACGCTCTTATTAACTGCTTTCCCTACAACTGACCAGTAAAGGTCATGACCATCAAGACTCACAATTCCGATTGCTAGTGTGCTAACTCCCTCTGTATTGCAAATACTGTTTTTAGAAACACCAGGAGTTGTAAAAGTCACTGCAAACTCAGACACCATTTATTCCATACAACGTCCTTGACCTTTTAGCCCTTTTAGCCCACATCTTCATCTTTCTGTTGTGGTCGTTTTTTGTTTTTTTTTGGTTTTTTTATTTAATTGAATTTTCAGCTTTCTTTTGGTACAGTAAAAACAATCCATCTTTTTTCTTGACATCAACCTCATTATATTTTAAAGGAAACCAAAATATCAATTTCCTTGTGAGTAGTCCGTGACTCATCCTAAATTAAATACCTCTGGCTTTCATACTTAATGGCTGATTTACCAGCCAACGACTCATAAAACTCCAACTGGAAGTAAAAAATGAATTTAAAAAAAAGTAATACATAAATTATGTGCCCAGTTTATCCTGGTTACCGTCAAAGTGTAATTCATTATGTGCCTATTGCTTCAATGTATCTTCCAATCTACCTGTGGGAAGTTCAAAGACAATGTCTAAATTATTTTAGACTCTGTTATCTATGTTAACTGTACAATCTGTGACATACATACATTTTAGGCTTCTTGTAGTCCCTGTTTCCGCTGACCATGGGCACCAATGCTCAGAGGAGAGTTGGCAAGTGTGACAAGGGGGAAATTGCCGCCTGGTCCAATACATAGCCTTATACAGTTATCTCCTGATTTAATACAGCGAGAGGTGTACTTTGCTTGGGTTTTGTGCTTAGGCTGGTGGCCTGCTGTGTTAACAAATTAACAAGGGAGTAGGATGGGGTTGGACAATGGGTAGTGGTTATGGTGCTTCAAGTTGTGTGGAAGTGGTTCAGCTTCTTGTCATGGTGCTGATATATACGGTACATGTTTCACTAGCATAGAGCAGAGGGGAGAACAACCACCCTGTATACTTTCAGCTTTGTCTGGATAGTGACACCTCTTCTATTCCAGACATTGGCATGTACTCTGCTAAAGGTTGCACTGGCTCTAGTGACCCGAATATTCACCCCATCATCTATGGTGGCATTACGAGACAAGGTGCTGCCAAGGCAAGTGAATCTGTTCATCAAGCAAACAAATCTCTGATGATATCTGTCATGACCTTGATTTTCGCAAAAAGCCTCCATAAGTTAAACATCTCTGTCTCTGAAAGCATCGGTCAACATAGCAGAAAACATGATGCTGGAAAATGTACATGCTAGGACACAATCCTGCTTCACACAATTTATAACAGGAAATGGCTCAGATGACTCACCATTATCCTGAACACATGTCTGCATGACTTCATGGAGTTGTTGGACCATGAAGATGAACTTCCTTGGGCATCCATATTTGACCATTATCTTCCACAGCCCCTCTCTACAAACTGTATCGAAAGCCTTGTTAGGCCGACATGGTGGAGAACAGGTTGTAGTTCTGTTTCTGACACTTCTCTTGCAGTTTTCTTGTGTCAAACACCATGTCAATGGTCCCACGCTCTTTCCGAAATCCACACTGGATTTCTGGCAGAAAAACTTGGTCAAAGTGCGCTGTTAGGCGATTCAGCAGGATTCTGGAAAAAATCTTGCCTGCTATAGAGAGTATGGATATACCTCTATAGTAATAACAGGCCTGCTGGTTCTCTTTCCTCCTATACAGATGTACAATGGAGGCATCTTTGAACTCATGTGGAATCATCTCTTGCTGTCACATGAGTAGGAACAGCTGATGGAGCCTTTCAGTCAGGGCAGGGCAGCCTTCCTTGTATACCTCAGCTGAGATTGGATCTGAGCCAGGATTTGCCACTGGAGAGGAGATGGATCGCTTTCTGAGTCTCTAACAAAGTAGATGAATCATCCAGTGCCCCATTAGTGAGCAATTAATGACTTCATTACTGATGGACAGAGGATGATTCAGTACAAAGTGTTCAGCCCACCTTTTAAGAATTGTATCCTTGTCAGTGATCAAAGTGCACCCATCAGCACTGAAAAAGTTGGATGATCCAGATGATATGTATCCGTACACTTCTTTCAGG